>OU964970.1:6718974-6726474 GCA_918808275.2 Dolichovespula sylvestris | reverse complement strand
AAAGAAAAAAATAAGAAAAAGAAAAGAGAGAAAACGTTCTCCCTTTGTACAGGAAGTAAGTATTACTTTTCAAAGTTTTATCGTTAATCAGTTTTTATGATTCATCAAAAGTATCTCTATCGTCGGTCGGAAGTGAAAAGTCGTGTTAGCGGACAAATGGTAGGCGTTTACCCGTGGGTATAATCGTAAAACTTAACGCTTTCCCTTCTTCCAATTTTTCGAGGGCGAAAAATACGCTTCTTGTTTGCCGTAAGAATCGAGATAAACCTATGAGTCATAAAATGAGAGGAATGTGAAAAAGGTAAATGAGTTTATGGCTTTTCCCTTCAAACGTGTCAATTTTCTTCGCTAATCGCCTTTACAAAGGCCCGATTATGTCCATGAAAAAATGACTCGTAGATTACGTCATTTTTAATAGATATTAGTCGTAAGAAATTTATTAACTTCGCGATAAAAAAAATGAACGTTTGTATTATTGCTTTTCTGAAGATCGTTGATCGGTCGGTAAAAAAGAATTAGGCATCCATCGGATAAGGAAGGTTTCTGACAGTAGAGAAGTTTATAAGTTCTCATTACCATTTGATGGTAATAATTAATGAAAGTTTGAAAATATGGAAACAATTCTTTTGGCTTCTTTACTAAGGCAATTAAATTCCAAGCCATCCCGCTTATAGGAACGTCCGATCATAGAATATAATGACGTAAAGTATATATAAAGTTTCTTAAGCGTATTTCGAAATTTATTGATTTGATCGTTTATACATTTATTACATAAATTTGTTATTAGTTAAAATATAATATCCTAAGTATGCAATATAAGATTTTTCTACGTATTAATATCTCTACAATAGGAACTTTGCTATCTCTTCGATCTATTTCTTGATAAATAAAGCAGAAAATCTACATAGTAATCGATATTAAAATGCGGCACTATCACCAGGGCAACGCTACGTGTCTACGGAATGGTATTATTGAAATCACGCGGAATGACATTAATATCGAGTATTTGGAACACGATGTAATGAAGCTTGTGGTATTCCAAGCGTCATATAACGTCGTTGTGCTCTTACATGTATAATCTATATTTAACTAACGACAACAATTGACCTCAATATTTTCCATCGTTCGTCGTCGGCCTGCCGGAATTTCGATTATGAGTACCGACGGAGTTTTCTCGGCGAACGGCAAAAAATATAATTAAAAATGGGAAGCAATCATACGATGGATTTGATTCGTCATCGAATTTAGCCTTGGTTTTTTCGTCGCCATCGAATATTTTCTTTCTTTTTTTTTTTTTTTCTTTTTTTATCGGCGAAATATTTTATAATATATTAACCTGCGATAGGCGTTACGGTTGTGGTAGTCATGTAATCGGTTACAACTTCGATATCTTGCAATTGTTCTTCCGAAAGATTTTCGTTCAACCAAGCTTCGATTATGGGAAGATTTTCTTCCCGCCAGCTGACCTCCTGATTGATATTTTTCAAAGCTTCTTCAATGATCTCACTTGCTGATTCAAGCTGACCCCGTCGGCTCTGATACAATTCGTGCACCATGTCGTAACCTTCTTTGGTTTTGAACGAGGAAGTCGCCGAATTGACGATACCATCCCAAAGATATTTTCTATTTTCGAATCTCTCCTTAATCGTGTCCCAGTGCTCATTCAGGAAATTAAATAGAGTTGTGTAACCCTCTACTCCACCGGTGAGCATGTTGAATATCAATTGAATGTCAGAATCGGTGAAGTTATCGTTTTGGTCCAGAATCGTTACGTTCAAGAGCCTAAAGATAATATAAACGTTATAATAATAATGTTATCGTTATCATATATATATACATAGATGTATATATATATATATATATGTCACTTTTGTCCCTTTACCTTTGAATTTTGTATGTATCCCTTGGACAGCCGGCCAACGTTTTCAAAAGATAGGTACGTTCGTTCTGCTTCCTCTCGAGACTATTTTGAGGGAAATTAATAACCCTTTGCAATCCAAATTCCCATTCGTCTATGGTACCCCATTTGTACACCGGGCAGATGAATTCGTTCGCCACCCTGGAAATGAAGTTTAGAAACTTTTGTCTTTTCTTTCTTCCTTTTCTACATTCCTCACTCGTTTGTTATCGCTCAAGTGAACAAAAATTGATAAAGTCTTACGGATTTCCTTTATCAGGTTCCGTCTCCTTCAACCATTTACTATACTGTTCTCTTGCTTCTTTGACGCAAGGCTCGTAACCAACACGACATAGAAAGTTCTTGGTCAATCCACGTATGTGAACTTTCCAAGACGGTTCACACAGTTGCGGTTTGTTTCCCAGCTTCTTGTAAAGCGGCTTCAAAAGGCTACCTATGTAGGCCTAAGATATATCGACAAGGATAATATTTTTCGGTTTCGTTGTTTCGAACAATCGACGAGGTATTGTTTATCGGTATATACCTCGAATTTGATGTATACGTTGGATCCCTCGATACGTTTTCCAACGTGATCGATCATCGTAAAGACGGGTTCCCAAACGACGAGACTCGTTTCCTCTCTCAAGAACAATGTCATATTCAAGGCGATTCCGAAGCATAGTTCACCCGCGTATGCCAGATTCCAAGAATCATGGAGGAGCTTTGCCCTGGTCAAAACCGGAATGGTTTCGCGGTTCGGCCCACGTAGAAATTGTGATAACATTTTCCAATTGCAGGCATCGTAGTTCACCGGGAACATACCTGCGACGACGGAAGGTATGATTTTATTTATTTATTATTATTTCTTTCTTCTTTTTTTCTTTTTTTTTTTTTTTATACGATCGCATCTAAATACTTTCGTATTATTCGATCTCCAATCTTACGGATACTTACCTATCTCTTCTGGATTGACGATAATAAAATGATCCTTGCTGGCGATGTCCTTCATCGTCAAATTTTGTTGATCGTATTCTTTTCTCAACCAAACCGAAGGTTTTATTTGAGAAAAGTCCAATTTGTTTTCGGACAACATAACGATTGGTATATCAAATTCAAATGGAGCTTTATTGTTTGGAATTGGCGGTGGTTCCCTCATATAGACTTTCTGTAAACGCGATAGATCGTCTTAATGTATTTGCCGATGATACATATATATACATATACATATACATATATATATATATCGTTTTATATGTACGCTAAATATCACGTTCGTTTGATAAATTTAAAATGATATTTCTATTAATTCGAATGTTTCCGTAGGATACGCAACGTAAGTACATACGTTCGTACGTAAGAATTACGTCTTGTACATTCGCATAGTTTCTTTTTTTCCTTTTCCTTTTTTTTCTTTTTTTTTTTTCTAATAGAGAAAGATAAAGATTAAGTGAGATATATCTGTGTGTATATAGGATATGTACTAAGTATGCATGTATACATGTATACATGTATGTACGTACGTACGTACGTATGTGTCGGTTAAACGATTACTACTTCTTCTTCTTTTTCTTTTTTTTTTTACGTTCATGCTCATAATCATAGCTCTTTTCTATTAACAAGGCAACATGCTAGTTCTCTCTCTCTCTCTCTCTCTCTCTCTTCGACGGTTTCATTATGTACTGAATGGATCGTAGGATAAAAATTACGTAAGAAGATTCTTCTTCGTTCACTTGCTTCTCTCTCTCTCTCTCTCTCTCTCTCTCTCTCTCTCTCTCTCTCGATATTATTATTCTCTCGTTTTCGCATACTTATATCTTTGAATTTCAAATGTTTTCCCGAGTGACGACAAATATTCGCGTATTTTTCTATCCGGTTACCTACATATACGTAGTGTTTCGGTATGTGGATAATCTTTTAAACTACGTTTATGATAATTGTTAAGAACTATTTGACGATAGATAGCCCTACGTATGGAACCAACGATTCGTTTTTATCCATGGGAATATATTCGCAATTAAATAATGCTATATACGTTTGTCCCTGAGAATGAAAATAAGCTTTTTGTTCGATCGAGGGCCTGCTCACCTGGCTAAGAATAATGTGTCCAGTTTCATAATCGCGAATAACCGTGACCAATGGCAATCTATCCTGGTTGATCCAACCGGTAGTTATGCTTAAAATCGTCAGTCCGTCCGGTAGATTAACCTTTCCAGAGGCTGCATCGTTCAGACGATGGTAAATATTCTCGGAAATGAAGACCCGTGGTTGGCTATCAACGATTAACAAATTTTTTTTTTTTTTTTTTTTCATTTCATACGTGCGGATCATTCTTCTTCCTCTACTTTCTTTTTCTTTCTCTTCTTCTTCATTCTTTTTTCTTTTTCCGAAGTAACCAAGAAGCAGATTCCGTACTGATCGTGACAACGCAAAGCATACATTTTTTTTTTTTTTCGTACGAATTACTTTTGTTTTATCTTCTTTGTTATATATATATATATATTTTTTTTTTAAATGTCTTTTTCTCCTTTTATTTGTTATTTTTCTCAAAGATTCACCTAACAATAATTCTCCTTTAATGGCGGCACGAAACTTTCGAGAGAAACGTTGAACTCTTACAAGTATGCGCATATCGATCGTGGTTACCAAGCCGTAACTAAACGGATTAACTAGTATATTTAAGGTGATATAAACAGACACCCGATAATATTCCGATTACGTTTTGAAACTCGTAAAGATATAGCATAGGGAAATACGTGATCAAATATTATCGATTCTAGGAAATGAAATATATTTCTTAACCGTTAACCTCCTATCCCCCATACTCCCCCGTATCGTCATCACCATACCCTTTTCTATCCTATACTATCCAAGAACGAGGAGCGAAAACTGATGACGAGAGTATAATTGCCTATGGGAACGAATTGCATCGAACGTTACGAATTTATCTCTCTTTGATCGATAGTTTCTAAGTCGAAATCGACTTTGAATGAGTCCGTATAAATCTGCTTCTTGGTTAACTAATGAGACCAATTACTTTATGTCCAACTGCTGGTGAATAAATTTCCTGACCCCTTCACGGAATACCTCCTTGCCTAACGTGTAATTGAACATTCGAAACAGCAACTCGGCTACGAATTAAAAAATAGAGATTATTACGTGAGAAACGTTATTTAAAGATTGTTTTTTCTTCATTTATTTATTTATTTATTTATTAAATCGTATTATATGTATAACGAACTTTTAATTGAATGTAATTAAATCGATTAACGATTTACCTTTGGCCGCCGTAGCTTCATACCTGATACCAGCCACTCTTGAAAACGGCACGGTCTTTCCAAATTCGTAGTAAAGTGAGTAGAGCATCGTCATCGGCCACTTTCCCTCCATTTCGTCGGGATTGATCTATCGATCGCGACGAATATATTTTTCTTTTTATTTTTCTTTATTATTACCTTCTCGTTTTCGTTATTGTTTTGTCTTGCTTTTTGTTTCTATCTATTTATTTTTCTTTTCTTTTCAGTCTGGCATATTTAAATTTTTTTTTATTTTTTTTTTTTCTTTTTTTTTTTTTTTTATTTTTATTTTTCCGATCAAGGTTCGTTAACGAGACTTACGTCCACGGTCGTCAGCGAAGCGAGAAAAGAATTAAGTATCTTGTTCACAGGAGCGAAGTTCCAAGTAAATGGTGTGATGTATTGACCTATCCACTGATGGATCAATTCATAGGCTGTATTCCATATCAGTGGACTGCTCAATTCGCTTTCTCTACGAGCAAAACGAATAACAAACGTGTATGAGTAAAGGAATAAAAAGAAAAAAAAAAAAAAAAAAGATAAAAAAGAAAAGAATAGATTTATACTTGAAAAACATTAGACCCCAACTGTCCGAAGCTTTGACAGCATTGAACATGGGAATAGCCATGATGTCGAGCTTGGGGAGGCCGATAGAACAATTGAAATAATTTTGTAGATAGTTCATGATCTCGACGACCTTGTTCGGCACGTACTTCAAACTATCGAGATAGTCTTTCCTGGCCCATATTCTGATCTCGAGCTTTGTTCCTTTAACCTCGTTGATTTCCTGCGTTGGCACAATACTCTCGAAATCCGCCACGACCAGAGCAAGCTGATAGACCGATATTCTAGGTGTTTCCATGAAATGATTCCAAATCATGTTGGGTTCGTCGGGTCTTTGAAACAAGACAAAAAAATATATACGTACATACATACATACATACATACATACATACATACATACATATATACAGATATGTATATACCCATTTTCTTTTTTTTTTTTAATAATCGGTGCAAGTACGATACATTACTTACACTTCCGTACTTCTTTCTACTGGCATGTTCGATCTAGCAATCATAGTTTTCGGATGTTTAACGCTTAACTTAAACTTAGCCTTGTAATGGGGATCTACCAGGCAAGGGAACATTTTCTGGGCATAATCCAATCGGAAATAAGTGGCGACAAATTGGCTGGAATAAAAGATCAAATGAATGCGAACGAAACGCCATTAGTATATATCACGTAACGCGAGAATTTCAATGAAAACGAGGGAATCTTTCGAATGAGTGCATAAATGAATTATTTACTGCGTTTGTCCTTCGGAGTCGACGTATTCGTTTCTGAAGAAGCCTGAGGTTTCGTTGGTCGTCAGATTACCCATGTAATTGATATCCAGTTCTATTCTATCTCCCTCCTTCAGCATTTGTTCCAAATGGATGACGAACCAAAATTTTTTCCACGTTGGAGGTTCGGTTTTTGCGACATTGATCTCCAAAGGTGGTGGTCCGTCGTTATCACTTTTTTTTTTTTTCAATGAGAAAGAAAGAAAGAAAGAAAGAAAGAAAGAAAGAAAGAAAGAAAGAAAGAATATGTTCACGTAAATATTGATAAATTCCCATGCGCGAATTATTTTTCAATAAAATATTTTTCCATTATTATCTTACGTCTCCTCCGATCTCAATTCTCTGATCTTAACGTCGTTCGATATTTGAAGATCCGGATGAGCGTTCACCGTTATTCTATCCAACGTATCCATACAGGTTACGTTTATCTTAACGCGACCCTTGAATTTACCTTCGTTAATTAGAGGTTCGATCTCCAAATGATAACTGCTTGGTAAAACTTTTTCCGGCAATCTATGCAGATGCGAACTGTAGTGATATATTTCGTTTAAATCGAGGCTGCGTTTCCATTTGTAAGGTACCTGATGATACACATCGATGAATTCATTGAAATCGCATACACGTGGAAAAATAAAGTATACGATATTGATCGAATCGACGATAAGCTCTGAAACATCTATTATCTATCCACTCACAATGTTAGATGATTTCCCTTCCTTCGATAGGATAGAAACGAGGAATATTCCAGCGACGATCGCCTTCCACCACATGTCGAGGCCTTTGATATAAACGATCCAAAATGAATTTTAATCTCAGCTCGTTCGGCGGTTCAATCATAGAAGAATCCAAATTATTTGAAAATCTAACAACGGGCTTGTTTGTACGAACTCCCTTAATTATTAAATTACGTGAGTCGTTAGGTTCTCCCTTTTTTATATTTCCTTCCCTTTATTTTTCTATTCC
>OU964970.1:6688974-6713974 GCA_918808275.2 Dolichovespula sylvestris | reverse complement strand
CTTCTCCCCTTTTTTTTTTTTCAGCTGCAAACATGGCACAGTATATCGGCGGACCTGCACAATTTATGACAAGCGACGATATCAAATACAGGCCGACCGACGGTTGGTTTGTATCGTACAAAAAGGCGACGAGTATCGTAATATTTATTATTTTCGTTCTGATCGTTGTTGGCCTAATCGGTTGGTACAGTCATGCGACGCCGACAAAACGAGTAAGCGTTTCTAACGACCATTTTATTTCCTTCGTCGATCATTGGGATAATGGTCGGAAGACGTATGTAATTTTAATTTTCCTCATCGATCTTGTCATTATCGTTGCAGGTGCACGACGCATTGAGCTTGATTAACGGCGAATCGACAAAAGAGATGGCCAAACCCAGTCATATTTCTCCGCACATTCGTCCATTAAAATATTGGCTTTATTTTAAACCTACGATCATGGATTACAATAATAATAATAGCAATAGTGATAATAATACTACAATGTTAACGGGACGAGTTGTTATAGAATTTCAAATCGATTCGTCGAATTTATTACAAAAATTGTCATTGAACGCCGTTAATATCACAATGAAACGATACGAGCTGTCGCTCTCGATGGACGAGGATTCCGAATTATCTAAAAAAAGATCTAAGAGAGAAAACGAGACTGACGTTATCGTCGAAAACATTGAAAACGGTATCAAAATATTTGACGATCTTTTAGTGTGAGGGGTGAGGGGTGGGGGTATCGAATTTGCAGAAAATTTGCATTTACTTTCATGTTATCTTTCTTCTCCCTTTCCTTCCTCTTTCTGTCTCTTTCAAATTCTTATCCCGCGATAATGTAATTTCTGATTTATTTTACGTACTTGTAGAAAACTATACGACGTCGTACGATAAAAATTCTACGATCTCGTCGGAGGAATCGAATAGGGTTATCGTGAACTTAGGAAACGATCCTAATGTCCCTTTAGAAAATGGAACTCACGACGGGGAGGAAGAAACTGGACTTGTCCCGGGAAATGGCACTTTGCCGTTCGACATCAAAGTGTCCAAGATCAAAGACGACTGGTTTTCCGTGAATGGTATAGGAAAGGGAGACGAAATAGTTCAGATAAGGGAATACGAAATAAACCAAGTGAATGGGCTTCACGTGATACATCCAACGAAAAAGCTCAAGCGCGGTGTTTATTTTTTGATGATCGATTTCGAAGCAAATCCAACGAACGACGTCCTATACGTCGTTGATTCGGGTTTCAACGAAGAAAGAAAGTAAGTTGGCGAGATTGGGATAGAGTTGGTGCGTATGTGATAAGGCGGGGATGTGTGATAGCGGCGAATTTTTATTTATTTATTTATTTATTTATTTATTTTTTTTTTCTTTTTTTTTACACTTATTCCGTTCAATTTACAATTTATTTCGCTTCGTGGTTTCGAGTAAAAAAGCAAAAAAAAAATCAAAAAAAAAGAAAGAAAATAGAGAAGGAAGTAAGCAAAAGAAAAGAACAAAAAGATCTTGTTTGAACGATTAGGAGGATGATGGGAACGTTATTAAAAACGGCAGGAGCCAGTCGTTTATTTCCTCTTTTCGACGAGATATACCTCAGAGCGATTTTCTCCTTATCCGTTGAACGTCCCAAGGAGATGAGAGTTTTATCGAATATGCCTTTGAGGAGTACGAAGGATGCGTAAGTAAATTAGCTAATATATATATATCCTTCGTGTATTATCGAGTAAGATTTCTTTCCCATTTATTTTTCTTTTCTTCTTTTTTCTTTTTTTTTTTTTTCTTTTTTACTTCGTTTCTCCCTTAAGAAAGAATATTATCGTTTAAGTTCAGATAATTGGCTGATCGATACGTTCAACGATACTCCCCTGATATCGCCCCACAATTTGGCATTCGTCGTTGGTAATCTCGAGGCAGTGGACCACCGAACGTTGATCAACCCGGAGATGTCCGTTACGTTTTGGGCCGAGTACAACACTACTTCTCAGGGATTCTACTTGTTGGACAAGGTCGAACCTACTATAGTTGGTTTGACCGACGTATTGTCGATGCCATATTGGCTACCAAAGTTGGACATGGTTTGTCTACCATGGAAAATCATTAGATCGTCGGGAAATCCTGGTCTTATCACTATGCGGTAAGTACCGTGTATTATAAAGCTTTTATATCAGTACGCTAACGATCGATTGAAGTTTCAACGAATTTTTTAAACGCACAAATCCGGCTAAAACGCCATTCTCATGAATATTCACGATTGGGAGGGAGGGGTGGGGATGGGGGAAGGGTACGCGTTGTTACGGCATAAACGCGTAAACTGTGCGTGTACGTTTATTTGCGCTGAACTATTTCATTTTTTTTCGCCAAATGAATATTCATTTTAAGGAAGTCGTTGTTTTACGCCAACGATCGATCGCCGTTGGTTACGAGAACGGAAGCCTTGAAGACATTAATAGGTTTGCTCGGGGAACAATGGCTCGGCGGTAGGGTCAACGTGAAAAGTTGGACGAACGCTTGGATATTGGAAGGATCGTTAATTTATTTTCAACATCTGTTGATCGAAAAGGCAAGGGATTGGCCAAATTACTTCTCACACCATACTCATAATCCGATCGATCCGATTATTCTTTGTATATTTTATGTCGATGGATTTTTCTGTTTTGTTTTCTTCTCTCTCTCTCTCTCTCTTTTTTTTGTCTTTCTTTCGACAAGAAGAAAAGAAATCCCTCCCTCTCGGAGATACTTTCATGAGACACAAATTTCAGATAGATCCGTCATTGGGATTCGCTCATTCATTCGTCACCGACGTTGAAACGAAAGCGATGGAGTCCGACGGATACGATTCCTCAAGGTCGTTACGAGTGAAAATCAATCCGCTTCGGATTAAGCTGTTGTCCATGGCACGCAATATGAGAGGTAAAAGTATAAGAGAAAGAGGGAGGAACATTTTTTTCTTTCTTTTCTTTTCTTTCTTTCTTTTTTTTTTCTTTTTTTTTTTTCTCCCCATCATCATCCATTCTGTCAGATCTCGCAAACTCTTTTCTATAACGAATCTTCTCTCCTACCTTTCGATTGCTTCTTTTTATAGGGGCATGTCTGATTCGCATGTTGCATGCCACGATAAGCAATGATACCGCCTTTAGGATCGCCTACAAGAAGCTCCTAACGAGGTAGTGGGTATATAACGTGTAAGATGCATGTAAACGATAAATCAATTACTGGAGTGTTTTATTCTCTCCCTTCGACGACGACGACGACGACGACGACGACGACGACGACGACGACGACGACGACGACGACGTCATTTTTGACATTTTTTCGTTCCGTTTTATCAAAAAAAAAAAAAAAGAAACGATAAAAAAAAAATTAAAGATAGACGAACGCGACGAAAACTTGGTTTCGTTCATTTAAATAAAAGAGAAAATCAAAAATTTCGTAAATCGTTAATATTTACGTTTCTAGTCAGAACGACGGAAGCGTCGACGCGACGGAATTTTGGAATTTTATGAACGACGAAGCTAAAGAATTTCCGGACAACTTATCCCCGAAGGATATGATAGATGCTTGGATATCACAGACTGGATATCCTCTCGTTACCGTTTTGAGGAATTATGAGGAAGGATCTGCCATCGTCAGACAGGTTTTCTTATCCAAGGATTTCACGTTTTTCGTTATGTACGTATACGGTGTATAAATAAAAATGAGTAACGCCTGGACGATATTATTGTCGTAGAAAAAGTTCTCTTACGACGTGCCAACGGTGGAAAGGGATGATTTATGGCACATACCTTTGACTTATGTTGGAATCGACGACGATTGGTCGAGTCCTAGGAAGGAATGGCTCAACAAGGAAAGGGAACAAATCTTTCGGAACGTTAGTGCGATCGATAATAATAATAATGAAACCGATTGGATCTTGTTTAACGTCAACAAAACTGGTTGGTAAATGTTAGTTAACAAAAAAAAAAAAAAAAAAAAAAAAGAAAAAAGAAAAAAGAAACAACAAAAAACGAAAAAGAAAAGAAAAAAGTATCGATACTTTCCTTCGATTTTTTTCTGTTTCTTCTTCTTTTTTTCTTTTTTTTCCCCAATTAAATCGAATTCGTAGGTTATTATCGGGTTAATTACGACGAAAAAAATTGGCGGCTCCTCGCAATGGCGTTGAATGAAAATCACGAAGCTTTCCCGGTAGAGACAAGGGCATCCCTCCTGGACGATGTCTTTGCTCTGGCAGCAGTTGGCTCTTCGAAATATGAGACGGCTTTTGGCTTTATTAAATATATGCAAATTAAGGAAAGACATTACGCACCATGGAGCGCTTTCGCGCATCACGTTTTCAAATTAAATAACGTTCTTTATGAGACCTCCGCCTTCCTCGACTTTCAGGTAAGCGTGAGAGTGTAAATTGAGGGAAGATGTAAAATGTTGAAAATTATCGCGAGCCAGTATTTAATCTTTGCCTTTAGACTACAGATATATATATATATATATATATATATATATATATATATATATATATATATATATATATAGATAAATAGATAGATAGACGAAGAAAGAAAGAAAGAGAGAGAGAGAGAGAGAGGGAGAGAGAGAGAGAGAGAGAGAGAGAGAAAATGAAAGAGTCTAATCAGCGACATTCAAGTAGAAAAATGGGAACAATGAAATAGAATTTGTAAAATTTTTTATTAGCATACCTTTTCTTCTTTCTTTGTTCTTTTTGATTGATTTAAGTTTTCTCTTTCATTCTTTCTTTCTTTCTTCTTTTTCTCTCTCGAAGAAAATTTTGTCTCGCGAGATTTGTTCAACCCGACGCGAGTCCTCTTTTCAGGAATTTCTACAAAAATTGATTACCCCATTGTACAACGAGGTGGGAGAGAAACTCGGGGAAGGATCACAGCTCACGTTGATCGCTGTAAAATTAGCATGCCTTTCGGAACATTCGAAATGTCTCGATTGGGCTAAACAAAGTTTCGTCCAATTGAAGAGAAATCCTTCCTTCAAGCACACGTAAATATTCGATATATATATATATATTAATTAAATTTGGAAAGGTCACGAGCTCGTAAAGAAAATGACATTTATTTATATAATTATTTATTTATTCACGATATTATTGATTTAAAGATAATAATTTGTCTTCTGATGGTACGAAATACCATCGTTATCCTTGATATTTAACTTTTAATTAAATTAAATTAAATGAAATTATTTTCAGCATTCCGATGTACATACGTCGAACGTTGTATTGTACGATCGCAAGGCATGGTGGTCGCGACGAATGGGATTATATTTATCAAAAAGCACGGAACAGCATGAAAACTGAAGAAAAAAACAATCTTTTGTCCTCCTTCGGTTGTTTCCAAATTCCAGGTGTCTTGCAGTCGTAAGTAAAATTCTTTATATATATATATATATTAAAGTAATTTCTTACATATATTAATTATAATACTTTAGTATCATAGATGAGATTATTCAGGATGATAGATATAACGACGATGAAATATGCGTTATATTAAAATCCTTCTCGACGAATCCAATAGCATCTCAAATGGCTTATAAATATATTATGCGTAATTGGAAGAATATTTTAAGAAGGTATTCTCGGTTATTTAATTTTGATTAAACATCTAGTAACATTCCTCACCTTGTATCGTTTCAAACGTATTTCAGATTTCATGATTCCTATTCAGTAATAAGGTCTTTCATTCTGGCGATGACGAATAGTGTTACGAACGAACAGGATTTAATGGATGTACGTATTATAGAAAAATTTTTTTTTTATTTTCTTTTTAACGATTATAACGAATTCAAATCGTACGATTTTCTTCCCTCTTCTCGTATGTTTGTTTGTTTTCTTTTTTTCTAGCTTCACACCTTTTGGGAAAACAATTATGAATCAATAAAGACTATGAAGTATGCTGCGGCATTGGTCGAGGCTAAAGCGAATTTTGCAATTTCGTTAATTACGAATTATTCCCAGGAGATAAAGGAATGGTTGAAGGACAATAACGATTCGGGTGCTTAATTAGCGAGAGGGTACAAACAAACAAACAAAAAAGGCAAAAGAAAGAAAAACAAATATTTCGGGGAATTTATATAATTTCATAGAGACGAGACAAGTGTTTCCGTCGCAATGAATTCCACGAGACGTTGAGATATAAGACTTTTATGATAGCACCGTTGTTACATGTATCTTGTGAGATTATTATTAGATCAACAGAGAAAGAAAAAGAAGAAGAGGAAGAGGAAGAAGTAGAAAAAAAAAATAAATAAATGAATATAAAAGGATCATTTATCCTTTCATTAGTTGAAAGGACAGAAAGAGATTGGTAGAGGAATTACGTGAACTTTCTACGACAACAAGTTTTATTCTCCGAATGCTTTTATCAAAGCATGATTACAAAACCAAGCAACAAGAATCTCGTCCTTACATCGAGTAGCCTTAGGATGATAGTCGTTAATATAATATTATTTTAAATAGGTACATATTTAACAAACGATAGGTAATATTGTATCTAACGTTAATAATCATTACTCGAATAGTTTACCGTTTACTCTTTTCCTCATCCTCCTCATTTTTCTTTTCATTTCTTTTCTTTCCTTTCCTTTTTATTTATTTATTTTTTTTTTTATTTTCTCCCTCGTCCTTCCTACTCATTCCCGGATAATAGTGTGCTATTGCTATTACGATACAATAGTTAACTATATTATCATCGTTATAATAATAATCATCTATCATATCACTTACTCCCACGCTCTTTCCCTTTCCGTTCCTACCTTACAGCTAAGTTTTTTTTTTTATTTATTTAATTTTTTTGTTCTTTTTATTTTTGTTTTTTTTTCTTTTCTCTCTCTCTCTCTCTCTCTCTCTCTCTCTTTCTCTCTCTCTCTCTCTCCCCCTTTTTTTCTTTCTCTCTTTCTCTTCCTTCTTTCTTTTTCTCTTCTCCTTTCTTTTTTTTTTTAATTAATCTGGGAATTTTATATTAAATTCCTACGTTCACGCAACTCGCTTCGAAAACATGTAAAATGACGATCGTGATCCTCCCATTTCATCTCCTTTGCCGAATCAGAACACGGATGTCGATTTGTATAATTAGTAAAGGAATTTTTAATTAGTAGCCCACTTCTTCCTTTCCTTTTTAGTTTCCGTTTTCTTTCTCTTTCTTTCTTTTTTTCTTTTTTTTTCTTTGTAGTCTCTATCAATGAAAGAGTGCGCGCGTTTTTCTTTTTCTTTTCTTTTCTTTCTTTTAACTTTTCCGACGATTTTTTTAGGTTCTTTTCTCTTTTATCGTTCGTTCGTTCTCTCTCTCTCTCTCTCTCTCTCTATCTCTTTCTTTCTCTCTTATCTCTTTTCTTTATTCATCTTATTGTCCGTTTGTGTCGTTTAATGTTTTCTTAATTTTTTTTTCCTGCATAAGATTATTATTTTACATTTGTTTCTTCCTAACACGATGTCTCTTAAACTTGAGCAAAAAAAAAAAAGAAAAAGAAAAAGAAAAAGAAACCATAAAAAATTCATTTGATGCTAAATTTTTTCTGTGGAAAGTAGTGCGTTTGAGATTTTAGATACAGGATAAAATGATTCTGATGGTGGAAATGAGATTAGCGTCTATGTTTCACCGTACTACTTTTTCTTTTCTTTCTTGCGAACATCCGCGTTTTGATCGTTTCTTTTATTTTCCCTTTTTGGAATTTGCGTCATTTGAATTTAATAAAAATCGACACTCTTCTTTTTCTGTTCTCTCTTTCGTTTTTCGTAATGTCGTCGATCGAGCTTCGAAAAAGTATCGTTCCATTTTTTTGAATTCGTATTTTACGATCGTTAATAATAATAATAATAATAATAATAACAATAATAATAACAATAATAATAATAATAATAATAATAATAATACCAACCATAATAATAATAATAATAATAATAATAATACCAACCATAATAATAATAATAATAATAATAATAATAATAATAATAATAATAATAATAATCGTTATCATTATTAATATTTTTAATAATCATTATTATTAATATTAATATTTAATTATCATTATTATTAATCATCGTGATAATGTAATCGTAATCGATGGTCACGAAAATCGATCACGCTGTAAACGATCCGTGACAATCGTTACTTATAAAATCGTTTGTCGCATCGACACGAACGGATTTCTCATCGTTATAAATCGATACTTCGTTTATCTTTTCTTTTCTATTCTGTTTTTTTTTTTTCTCGTGTGTTTCCCTTTTTTTCTTCACATTCTATTCGACAATGGCGAGACAGAGACAGTGAGAAAGGGAGGGAAGGAATGCGTATACGCGTGATCACGTGTTCTATGCGTGTATCTGTTAATGAACGATAATTTTTTTTCGTGCAAATGATCCCTTGGATTTGATCGATTATAAAAAAATTCCAACCATTTTATAGCACATACTCGACTTACAAGTTATTGTTATTTCCTCTTTTTTGTTTCTTTCGTTCTTTCTTTCTTTCTTTCTTTCTTTCTTTCATTCTTTCTTTTTTTTCGCTATTTACACATTATTTACAGCTTAGCGATTAATCAATTAATCGATCAATCAATCGATCGATCAATCAATTAACCAATCAATTAATATTTTCTCCTTATTTTTTGTTTTCTTTTGTTTTCTCTCGTCTCTAATTTTCTTTCTAAAATATCTAAAATCTAAGTGCATGCCTCTCTCTCTCTCTCTCTCTCTCTCTCTCTCTATTTTTCAAACGCTCGGCTCGTACTTGCGATTAATGCATCCGGGACGGGTACCAAGATACGAGGAAAATTTTCTTTACATTCGAATACGTGAAAATCGACGATTTTTTTTTTTTTTTAATCTTCTCGGATGGTACTCATCCGATCTAGAATTTGTATATCCAGATATTATACGTCTCGGAAAAGTTCTATATTTTTCGTCGTCGTTCCTCGAAAACAAGAAAAACAAACACATTGCCGTACTTAATTGCAACGAGTAAGTACTTACATGTCTCATTGTCATAGAAAAACGTGTGCGCTTTCTTCCCTTTCCTTTTTTTTTTCCTTTTCCCCTCCACCCTTTTCTTTTTCCTTCTTCGCCCTTCTCTTCATTTTCTTCATCGCCCTCCCCCTCATTACATTTCTTACTTACTTTTTAGCGATTTGGTGCGAAGTTTTAAGTTCGTCATTCATTTCTCATCGTTTTATTTTTAGCTGGAGAAAGAGAGAGAGAGAGAGAGAGAGAGAGAGAGAGGGAGAGGGAGAGGGAGAGCACTCGCGGTCCTTCGAAAATCGATCCATAGATCGGATTTCTTTCGTTTTTCCGGGGTTGTCGCTTTGTCGCTGGACGATTCGTTAATTTTTCAGGTAACTTTTACGTCGGGTGTTTTTACGCTCGTTGAGTGCATCGCCTTTTTTGCGCTTAAGGCGATTAAAATTTAAATTAAAAAAAAAAAAAAAAAAAAAAAAAAAAGAAAAAATATAAAAAAAAAAAGGAAAGGAGAGAAAAAGAGAAGCAGGAGAAATAGAAGAAGAAAATGAAATGGTAAAGAGAAAGAGAAAAAGAAAGAGAAGAACTTGTGTCGATCGTCCCCCCGTCATTTTTTCCCTTTTTTCAACTCTCTCGAGGATAATTATATCTATCGATCGTACGCGACGTAAAAATGAGAATCACGAGGAAATATTTGTTGTGATACATAGTTAGTATTGGCGATATTTTTCTTAATGGCAGTAATTATGAAAATCCATACCGGTCCGTCCTAACAAAACGTTAATTATTTACAATCCTGTTTTAACAACGCACCGTTTGACACGGATGCACGAAAATGTTCTCTTACAATTAGCTCATCTCATTCTTGTTAGGTTCGAGTCGCGCTTCATATTTACGTTTACGTACACTTATTTACGTACGTACGTACGTACGTATAATTGTATAATGTATCATGTATAATTTATATATTATTATATTTATATGTATACTTTGAAACGTCGTAGAATTGGTAGCTTCAACTCGCGTCATGTATTTTTTCCCGTTCTCTCTCTCTCTCTCTCTCTCTCTCTCTCTCCCTCTCATTCTCTCGATATTTTCGAGAATCTCATTCGAAAGTTTTTCTAGTATTACGAATGAGTTATACTAGAAAAATCGAATAATTCCTTGTCAACGATTAATTAAACGCGAAGTTGAGAGTTACACGACGAAACATTCTTCGACGCATAAAAGTCACATTCGGCCGACATAGGACGAATGTCAGTCCGCTCTTATCTCAGGCATAACTAACAATTATTATTATTATAAATATCATAAACCACGATACAGTAATTATATCATACATATGTTTCCTTATGCGTTTAATGTGTTTTTTTTTTTTTTTTTTTTTTTTATAATCGTGTGCGCATTCATTTATTACATCGTCGTATGTGTATGTTCTTTTATGTATCTCTCTCTCTCTCACACTCTCTCTCTCTCTCTCTCTCTCTCTCTCTCTCTCTCTCTGCTTTTATGAGTGTGTGTGTGTGTGTGTGTGTGTGTTGTGTGTGCGTGTGTGTGTGTGTGATTAGCTAAAAAAAAAAAATTACGAACGACGACTCACTGTGACATCGACCACGAAACTACGGTATTGAACAACGGTAGTGAACGTTCGTTCAATTTGTCTACAACTATCAGCTTTAGAATTCGTATGCTTTACTTGTTCTTACCGTACTATAATCGGTTATCTTTATTCTAATGCTTGCTTCGCGCATTTCATTCGATTCGTCCTTCCTCTTTCTCTCTCTTCTTTCTTTCTTTCTTATAAAATACGAGAACGAGGAATATTTATTATCTTCCACCGCGATTAACATATTAACCCGAGAGATTTTATTAATATCGAAAATTTATCCCCTTTATTCTTCTTTTTCTTCTTTTTCTTTTTTAATCGTAAAAGGAATATAGAAAATCGCGGCGCAACTCGTTATTCTTCTTGTCTCGATTATTTTCTTAAAATGTACGATATACGTAATATGTATGCTTGCATCGTATGTATGTATGTATGTATGTATGTATGTATTTATTTATTTATTTATTTATTTATTTATTTATTTATATATTTTTTTTTTATGTATAATTCGTACAAACGGATACGTCCCTAAACGTTTACGAGTATAATCGGATACAGTTGAAATGAGTTTACATCCTATGTGTTCGTGTACAATTACAACGAGCTAGCTAAGTCGTGTTATACAATATTAATTTATTTCTAATATATATATATATATATATATATATATATATATATATATATTTATTTCTCGTGTGTCGCGCGTGTGTTTCGGCGTATAAAACATAATAATCATTAACGTTGAAGTCCGTTTATCATTATCGCTTCGTCCTCTTGTCGGATTTTCAAAAGCGCCTCCTCCAATCGTAAATCATTTCTCGGGGAGACGCCGAGGACAATTGTTAAAGAGCGAGATGACACTCGTGGGCTCGCTAATATAATACTATAGTACCGTTTAAAGTAGCTCGCTGTTAATTTACTCGAATAATTAAGTGGCAGCTTCGTATTAACGCATCACACGAGCACGCTACGTATAAGTAGTAATACGTGGATATTTCTCGCCCTCTCCTCTCTCTCTCTTTTCTCGTGTAATTATTACCGTTATCATCGAATAGTATTTTTTTCCCCCCCCCCTTATCATTCTTCATCCACATTTTCTTCTTCTTCCTCTTCTTCTTTTTCTTTTATCTTCTCTTTAAATCATCGCTGTTATACGTACCTCGCGAGAAAAGTGGAAAAAATTCCATTCGATGGATGACGATAGGATCCTGCGGATCGATGGGTCAAAAAAATGTCTCTTTTGGATATGGAAGAGTATGAAATGAAAGGGATGTGTGAAGTGAGTGAGCGACAGTGTTAATTAATGACAGAGAAAGATAGATAGATAGATAGATAGATAGATAGATAGATAGATAGAGAGAGAGAGAGAGAGAGAGAAAAAGTTCACACGTTTGGATGTGCTTCTCTCGCGTATGGATGTTGTTGTTAGTCATTTAAAAACGTAGCACAGGATTATCGTCGTTTCGCTCGACGATAAATCGAGCCCTATCGCCGTAAAAAATGGTGGAGACCGAGGATCAGGTTGGATGATATTTCGGAGACTCCTAAAAGGCCAGGAAGGAGAATCGACGAAGTCTACCGAAGTCTAAGTCGTCGGCCCTTTAGCTTTTTTCTACGGTGCAGGGCTCGGGCGTGGACTACTGGGGCGGACACTTAACCACTGTCGTCGTTGCGAATTCACTGAATTTCTTGTCGATCGGGACGCGATCGTCGTACAACGTTGGCGCTTGTAAAATAATTCCTGCCGTGCCTACCAAAACGGCCAGCGTGAAGATCCAAAGGAATAATCTGTCCAGGACCATCGCCACGTATTTCCAATCCTCCTTAACCTGTCGAATATAACATTTATATATGTGAGAAGGATTTTTTCGTTTTTTGTTCTTTATATATATATATATATATATATTTATTTATTTATTTTTTGATTAATATCAATATAAGTTGAATTAATTAAAACTTCATTAATATTAATGTAAGTTGAATTCTTTGTCTTTTTTCTTTTTTCATTTATATTAGGATACTATCACGTTGTAGCTGCGATAGAAGCTATAAGAGCATCGATCAGTGCGACGATAAAGAAAAGCTGCTTCTACATAGTTTTTATTTATTTGGTAATATAGTAAACGTCGTAGCTCTGGACGTTGCTGCTACACTTTACACTTTACACTTTCGTTGTAAAACAATATTTGATATTTCTTCTTACGACACCCTTCTTAACCGTCGTTATTTTTATCGTCCGTCGCAGCTTCAAAGATAAACGTATCCCGTTAAACGTCGCGTAGTTCCGATTACATTGATACGTTCGATTTTTTTTTTTTTTTTATCATTAATGCGAGTTAAAGCCTTGAAAAAGAATTTTCTTTAATTCATCGTTACGATCGTTTCAACGATTTTACTCTTCTAGCATAAATGATTTAGCGATCGATAGACGGTTCCTCTCACCTTGGTTGAATCCTCCAACATTTTCGTATGCTCAGCGATGAATCGGACGCATATGCAGGATCTGTGAATTTCCGGGGGGCAACGTGAATGGGAAAAAGCCGGTGGATTTCTTAATACTGGACTTTTAACTTCCTCAATCCCTGCCTCGCCAGGAACCGAAAGATCCTCGCACTCGCCACGAATGGGAAGGGGTGGTAATGGCGGTCCGTGGATCAGGCAGCTTCCACCGAATCTCGCACCGTC
Source organism: Dolichovespula sylvestris (assembly GCA_918808275.2). Taxonomy (NCBI): domain Eukaryota; kingdom Metazoa; phylum Arthropoda; class Insecta; order Hymenoptera; family Vespidae; genus Dolichovespula; species Dolichovespula sylvestris. The sequence goes on along the minus strand of OU964970.1, from coordinate 6,700,720 downwards.
CGTCAGACTTCGTTTGTATTTTTTATTTATTTATTTATTTATTTTTTTTTTATATTTGTTTTTTGTTTCGTTCCCCCAAGAAATAACGAGAAAGAAAGAAAACACACACACACACACACACACACAAAGGATATTTTATTAGTATCCTCAAAATTAATAATAATCTACGTTCATAGTGTTAGTAAGATATTTGAGATCTAACAATACGACCCTCGACGAATTATCATTTATTATGAGAGGACGACGTTTATCGGCCCTCCGAAAGTAATTAATTATCGCTTTATCTGATAATCGTTTCTTCGTTAAACTTTATGGTGGCAATATATATATATATATATCGTTATTCGATAACGTTTAATAGATTTTATCGATTAGCGATGTACTTCGGTATAAATTAAAGAAGGTATCGCGTGAAAATTGGTGAAAAATTTGGCGAGTCGGTAAAGCGTTGTTCCCTATCGATCGATATTATTCGGTCATCGATCGATACATCTACCCCATTTGCTCGACCATCCTTTTTTTCCCTAACCAATTTCATTCCCAGTGCAAGCTCTCCAACGGTACAGATAGTGAAAGTAAAAAAGCGCACTTTTTTTCCTTTTTCTTTTTCCTCTTTTTCTTTTTCTTTTTTTTTTTTTTGAATCGAGGCAAAAAAATCCCGCGAGAAAAGAGTGCGCGAGCGATGTCTCTCCATCTTTGTTTTATTAAAGGGATATTTAATGTAGTTTTTTCTTCTTCTTCTTTTTTTTTTTTTTTTTTTTTTTTAATTCGATAGATTATCACGCATCGTTAATGAATATTGCAAGCATTTATTTTTTTATCGACGCGACCTTGCAGTTTACTTCTCGTCATACGCGCTTACATGCGCGTGGTTGCGTGGATTTTCCGGAAAATTTTTCAACGCGAAATTCTTTTATCTCCTTTCTCTCTCTCTCTCTCTCTCTCTCTCTCTCTCTTTTTAATTTCATCGAATATTTCAGAGCAATTACCGAGAATTCCAATAACAGGTATTGAAATTATAAAAGTGTCAACTGGGACGATTCCGTAATTATGAATTATTTTCAAATGAATATAATTTGTACGTTGAATATTCGATACGAGGTAAGAATTATGATCGCCAGGGGAAAAAGTGTCGATGGTATATATCTCAAGAGGAAGACATTTGTTTTCTATCCCTCCTCTCCGTTCCCATCGAGTTTCTCCGAACGTCGTAGAAGTTTGAAAACGCGTTACACCTTTTTCTTTTCTTTTTTTTTTTTTTTACTTCAAGATAGCAGCAATATAACATCGGCAACGAGAGAGACTCCCACGTAGAGAAACTCGGTTCTCGGTTAAATTTAAGTCTGAGCTTGGTTCACATTGGAAACTCATAACTTCGTTAAGCTATTGACTCTTCGATTATTAAGTTTCCCTTGGATATATCGAGCTTCGCGTAAACTGCTTTATACTCGGGATAATCATTTCAATAGGAAAGAAATTAACGAAGTTAATAGAGATACTCTGAGAGAAGGTCAAATTGATGGGATATAAAAGAGAGAGAGAGAGAGAGAGAGAGAGAGAGACAGAGAGATAGAGAGAGAGAGAGAGAGAGGGAGAGAAATTCTCTAGTCTCTCGTTCGACTACTACTTAATAGTATTCCCATAGTTAATCGAATTCGTTTGGTTACCAGCTCGATTTTCTCGGTGCTACGAAATTTCGAAAACTACTTTTATTTCGATGGGAGCGTGTTTTCGATAGCATTGAATTTACCCTGTCGAGTCCATGGGAATGAAATTGAATTTAACGTCCCATATGGGCCGTGTCTAATAGCTCGGCAATTTAATTTCGATGATCGTTAAAAAAAAATTTTTTTCCCCGACCGAGATTGAAAATAATAGTTTTGATGCGGCTTCAGATAAACTAACGATGAAGAGAGAGAGAGAGAGAGAGAGAGAGAGAGAGAGAGAGAGAGAGAGAGAGAACGATGTAACCAACACCCTCTGTTAATCGTATAATACGCTTTAGAATCAACATCTATCCGTACGAATGCTCGAATGTCTACAATAATATCTTTAACAGAGTAACGTAGGTACACACACACACACATACACACACATATACTCACAGTACATGCGTACGTATATGTGAAATAGATTTCAACAATAGTTTCGTATTTGCAAACGATGTTCACGCGATCGTTGATACTATTCCAAAGGATAATCACGAAAATGATAACGTACGTTGCTTTGCACTGTCGATCGTACGATATTCCGAGGAACGGTTAGGTGTTGGTTAAGTAATTAAAGACGACGTGAGAAAGGTTCGGGTACCTTCGTTTGTTTGCAGAGCACAACGGAGGTAAAAAGTTTTCCTTCGAAAGGAACAAAAAAAGATAAGCAAGAAAGATAAAAGGAAAAAAAAAAAAAATAGTAAAAAGCAAAATACTCATCTACTCGTCGAGAGAATGAGAGATGAATAACCGGTTTTTATTTTTTCAAACTCCCGGTTCGTACTCGTTGAATATAATCAAAGTTTTTCAGTTTACCCTTCTCGTTCCTTTACCTTCCGAATCGAGCCGACCAACACGGCTGATCTGACTCTCTCTCGTCTTTTCATTCTCTCTAATTATTTCTCTCTCTCTCTCTCTCTCTCTCTCTCTCTCTCTCTCTCGCATTCTACAAACAATTATTAGCAAAAGTCTGGAATCTATCGAATATAAGAAATCATGAGGAAATTCTCAATGAATTTCTCTATTTACCTCGAAGGCGAGAGATCCTCCTTGGAAGGTGGCCGACTGTGGAACCTCTTAGGTGTAAAATGTTCCTCGCTCTCCTCGTGAGTAGACGGATGATAAGGGTAATAGCAGGTCTTCTCCTTCCCTCTTACCGTTCTCATCAGTACTCTGCCAGATGTGTACCTGCGATCAGAAAGATAGAGATAGAGAGAGAGAGAGAGAGAGAGAGAGGGAGAGAGAGAAAGAAAGAGAAAGATAGAACGTGGGGACACGAGAAAGGGTTGGGGAGAAGAGTAGAGAAGAAAAGAGGAAGAGAAAGGGAAAGGGGGAGGGGGGCGATGAGAGTAGGAGAGAAGAGAAGAGAGAAAAGAAAATCGTTAGAAAAGCGAAGGATTCTTTAAATAATATTTGCTAGAGTAGACTTTGTCCTCGCGAGAAAAAAGAGGTGGGAGAGGGGAGAGAGAAGGGACAGGTGTCGATGACGAACGTGGCGATTTAGAGGAGAAGAGGGAAATTAAAGGAAGGAGTGAGAAAAAGTGCAAGGGCGGCCATTATTCATCATTAGGCGTACAAATCTCAAAGCTCCCTTTAATATTTTCCTGTTCCGTTATATATCCTTTCAAATCCCTCCTTCCCCTTCCTACCTTCTCTCTCTCTCTCTCTCTTTCTCTCTGTCTCTGTTCGACGTGTTTTCTTATAGCGCAATTTCCCGTTTCCACAGCCTCCCCACACCTCCATTCTCCGTCAATTGCGTTGTTGTCATCTCCGGTGATCGATCAATCGATCGATCGATCGATCGATCGATCGATCGAACACGTCGCACGTCTTGCTTACTTACTTACCTGTTCGTCTCGAATTTGTACATGGGTCTTCTCATCACCAACAAACGCGGGAGAATGTGTATGAAGACTCTTTTAACCCATGGCGCCATTTGGTGAGTTTGCGGTGACCGGAAGTGGACGTTAAGGACGACGACGGTTACGCATATACTGTAAAAGATAAACAAACGTCGTCTATTAATATTGAAACTCCCAGAAAAAATCATTTCGCCGCTCGTAAGTTCGAACAGACGTGTTCGCGTTTTATCGTTTTACTTTGGTTTTTTTTTTTGTTCTTTATTTTTTTTCTTTCTTTCTTTCTTTCTTTCTTTCTTTCTTTCCTCTTCCCCTCTTCTCTCTTGCTCGATTGGCATTGTTACCAGGAGGAATTCGTCAAACGATTACAACCATCTATCTCATCCTTTACCGTTCCATCTTTCTCATACACAACTGTTTCCGAGAGTCATGGAATTGAAGGAGAGGCTCGAACAATGGAAATCAATGGACCATTGGCATAATACAGACATTACGTATCTTGCACCCTCCCCCCCCCCCGCACTCGTCCCCCTCCCTCCCCCAAAACCCACCCTAACTCGCGTTCCTCTCTGGCAATTTCGCGAATTGATCGTCAAGAGGTCGACCGATCTTCTCTCTCTCTCTCTCTCTCTCTCTCTCTCTCTCTCTCTCTCGTTCTTTCTCTATTTATCTATCTCTATCTCTTTCTATCTTCGAGGGAGGAAGAGCCAAGGCAAATTGCCATAAGGTATAACCGAGAATGACTGGTAAGGAAGGAATGTAAATCTCGTGAGACCATTCATAATGGAGCCCGGCCATTTGCCCACATCGGAGGTCGTTGCTCTTTTCCTTAAATGGGAAGGGACAGCTTTTGCGATTTAAATTATATGCGACGCTATTTCTTCAAATCGATTTATCGAATCCCATCGAGATCCATCCTTCAAGCCCAATCCCTTCCTGTTCTCTTATCTCGTTCTTCGTTTTCTTGTTTTTTCTTTTTTTTTTTTTTCTTTATTATTATCGTCGTTATTTCAATCCTTACGAGGGTCAAACAAAAAGGAAGAGTAAATCGTTTACTATGGCAAGTCCTTGTAATATTATCTTTAAGTTTAGGTCGGAAAGGTGGAGAAAAAGAATTGATGAGGGGAAAGAGAGAGAGAGAGAGAGAGAGAGAGAGAGAGAGAGAACACGTGTTTCACGTTGGCGTATAAATTAGTAAAGTACAGGCGTCTGGAATGTAACCGTGCTACTAAACGTTATATTACCTCCGTTGCACACCAAAATGGTTCTATAGTAATGGAATTGCGTTATTACCGCAAGATTTAGCTGCTCGTAATTTCGAGAGAGAGAGAGAGAGAGAGAGAGAGAGAGAGAGAGAGAGAGAGAGGACGAAAGGAGAGTTGAAAGGAGGTTGTAACCTACGTTACAAATTGGGCTCGAAGTAAGAAAGTAATTTCTCTTGGTTTATCGTCATGCAAAATACATTTATCTAATGCAATATAGTAGAAAAAGGAAAATGAAAGATTTATTCGTTATGAAATTTATTAAACGCGCGATTATTATCTCTCTCTCTCTCTCTCTCTAAAGAGAGAAAGTCTTTATAAAGAGAGTCTAGTTCGATGATTAAGATCGTAGTTCCTCTTCTTTCCCATTTTTCTTTTCTATTTTTTCTTTCTTCGAAGAAGTATCATTCATTTTAAGTGGAAGGGTTTCTGGTAGGTTCGTGTTTTCGTTTTACAAGTCAATGCACAAACGAAGTGAGTAGTTTAATACTCGTTATCTACCAGCCGTGTTCGTATTATTCTATCTTAATTTACATTTAAGAACTATAAGCCGTTGCCTTGAAATTTCGAGGGAAGAAGAAGAAGAAGCTTGTCCGGACTATAGATACCTAAAAAGGGAGGGTGGGTGGGTGAGAGAGAAAGAGAGATAGAGATAGATAGATGCTTCTCTTCTTTGTTAAGAAAAGGCGAGGTATTAGAGGAGTGGATGGGGCGGGGAGGGAGAGATGGAGGACTCGCTCGATGTTGCTTGCCTGTGCTCGCTGATTAATGCTTCGTACCTCTTTCAATGTTACCAACGTGAGGAAAATTTAGAAGTTCTCGGATATCAACGAAACAGCAAACACGTCAAAAGCTTTACATACATATATATATATATATATATATATATATATATATACCCCTCGCCCCTCTCCCTGAGTAAACTGTCCTCGTTCATAGTTGCTACGGTACGTACACATACACGACGATAAGTATTTACTTGGTACGCACGATATTTTTCTAGCTTTTAATTTCTTTCCGCGAGAATGACTTTGACGGGTCTCTTCATTCACAATTTTTATCGGGGATCATTAATATCGCATCTTTAAAAAAATGGTTTCCCCTCGAAGTCGCCCTAAGAGCTTCAATTGCGTTCGTTCGTTTCGTTTCGCGAAATCTCTTCTCTTTTCTTTTTTCGTTTAATTTTCGTTGCTGTCGTAATTTAGTTTTATCGATTTTGATTTTCGTGTGGTTCTTTTTTGTTTTTTTTTTTTTTTTTTTTTTTTTTTTTAATAAATTATATATTTTTGTAATGAAAAATTTCAAACAGATTGATAAAGATATGAGCACTTTGATCACGAGATAGATGTCAAGATAAGACACCTTTTCTATTTGATCCTTTTCTACTTTCTTTTCTTTTTCTTTTTCTTTTTTTTTTTTTTTTTTTTTTTTTTATTAGTAGAATTAAGGACTTCAATAAGGGAACACGAAGAGGGACAGCCTTCGTCGGTGCAGAAATTCCCAAGAAGGTCAAATAAAGTTTGGCCATTCGAGTCCTTCATCTTTCTTATTTCTCTTCTTCTTCTACTCTCTCTCTTTCTCTCTATTTCTTCCTCGTGATCTTTCTCTTAAAAAACCATTCTTTCTCCCTCTCTATCGTGTTACTTCGAGCGTACTTTTTGCTAAAGCTTTTCCGGTGGACCTCCGGATACTGCGGGAAGCGTTCTTTTCTTCATGACTGATGGGCGACGATGATGAAGCGACTTGGAAATTTGTAAGACGGCGATTCTCCACGGTGACGTAGGAAATCCTAGCAAAAAGGGACTAGACCCGATCGAAAACTTTTTCCCTGCGATGGCTCCTTTGAGATTCTAGTTTCGTTCTTTGGTAATCCTTTCTCTCTCTCTCTCTCTCTCTCTCTCTCTCTCTCTCTCTCTCTCTCTCTCGTCGAGAGAATCTCATGCATGAAAAAACTCTTTTATTCCCTTTTTCAGAATGTACGTGAGAGAGCTGGATCGTATATGTCGACGAATAGGTTTTAAATAATCGATTATCCGGCACGTGTGTTACGAGACACAGGATTGGTGCTCCTCCAGCGGAATCCTCCAAAAAACAGTCATTCGCAGAGGATCTGTCCGTGGCAGGAGGAAGGACATTAATCGATTTGTTCGGATCCTTTGACCTCTCTTGGAAACAGGATCGTTCGTTATCTATCTGTTATCGAAAGGCAATCGGATAATTTCACTTTTTTTTCTTTTCTCCCTTCCCTCCCCTCGCCCCACTCCTCCCCCTATCTCTCTCTCTCTCTCTCTCTCTCTCTCTCTCTCTCTCACTTTGTCTCTGTCTCTGTCTCTTTAGTGGGAATGACTTGAATCGATTCGTTCGATGGCTTGACGCTTTTCTCTTTTTTTCTTTTCCAGCCCCCCCCTCTCTCTCTCTCTCTTTTTTTTTCTTTTTCTTTCTTTCTTATTCCTTTGCCTTTACGTCGATGAAAGATCTATTCTTTCTATAAAAAAAAAAAAAAAAAAAAAAAAAAAAAGAAACCCTGTTCGCTCCAACTGTTCTTCCTTCTTCGTTTCTTTACTTTTTCTTTTCATTATAAAAATTCATTAGATATTATATATTTCGCGGTTCTTTCGACATCGATAGGAGAATGAGAAGTATCGAGAAGTCGGTGGACGTATTAACTCTTTTTATTTTATTCTTTCCCTTTTCACCGCCATTATGTTGCGACGGAAAGGTTTCTCTTCGGTGACAGTAGATTAAAAAAAAAAAAAAAAAAAAAAAAAAGAAAGAGAAAAGAGAAAAAAGAAAAAAGGAGAGAGAGAGAGAGAGAGAGAGAGAGAGACAAGCGTAACGGCGAGAATTGGCAAACACAAAAATCTCTCGGGGAACTTTGTCGTCTCTTCTTCGTTTTAATACGCCGATCGAGCATCGTAATGGGCCCGGTGGCTAACGTTCGAGCTGAGTTTCCAACTTGTTTAAACTTTCGACGCGGTCCTATCAATCGCTTCGAAAACTTTTCCTCTTCCATCCGAACGTTTCCACTCCTTTCCTCCTATCTCCCTTTTCTCGCTCGTTTCTATATATACTTCTCTTCTTCTATTTTATTTCTCTCTCTCTCCCTCTCTCTCTCTCTCTCTTTCTCTCTCTTCTTCCTTCATTTCCTCCTATTTTTTTCTTCGTGCGTTCTCTTTACTATCGTGTATTTTTTCTTTTTCGATTTTGCTCCTCTTCTTTTTTTCTCTTCCCTCCCCCTCCATCCCGCCCTTCCTTTTTCATTTACGTGTGGCTTTCTCCTTCCACGGAACCCTTTTCACAATCCTTTCCAATAGTTCCACTCGATCGAAATGACGCGATTAAGAAGTTCGATACACTCGAGCAACAACACCATTCGCTCTTACTCTATTTCTCTCTATCTCAGATTGAAAGGATAGTCAAGTATTTTCACGACTTTTCTTTCTCTGAAAAAACGTTTTTACCGATAATGATTCGTCTCAAACTTTTATATCATCTAAAAAGTCACTAAACACGTATTCTATATACGTCATCGTGGTATAATTGTAATCGTCGTAATTGCAATATTTTTATCCTCCACTTAAATTCTTCAGTGTTGTGTATCTCTCTCTCTCTCTCTCTCTCTCTCTCTCTCTCTCTCTCGATCTATCTATCTATCCATCTCTGTCTCTCTCTCTCTATTTCTCTCGTGTGAAAGCGAACGTTGACTCTTTGCACTCTTTTATTGTGCGTAAAATATTTCCGCTCGTTTTATTGTTGTTTCGCACGTAAGAAAATTATGATCATCATTATTATTATCGTTATTATTATTATTATCGTTAATATCAGAGTAAAGTTTTCTCAAAGTGAAAGCATTTAGGAACTAATGAAACTTTCGACTTAATTACGTAAATTTAATTGAAATTCTTGACAATGCGTAATTGACACCATGAATAAATTAAAATGATAAATTTAAAACGATCTGACCAAGAAATACATACATACATACTTTTATATATATATATATATATATATATATATATATATATATATATATATAATAGGAAAACTAGCTTTAATTGATAGTATATTTAAATCTAACAGGAATAATCGCGATTTTCTTTATTTAAATCGTCTCCCTCCGTCTTCCTTTCAACTCTCCCTCTTTCTCTCTCCGTCTTTCTCGTTTCTTGAACAGTACTTTACGTAATCACCGTTTTCGAGAGTTCGATCAGAAACTGTCACGAAGGGTTGTTAAAGCTTTCTTCCATTGTTATTCATTATTCAATCGCTATGTGCTCGACATCTCTTCTGCCGATAAGCAAGGAAGTCGGAGTGAAGTGAAAGAAAAGAGGCAAAAGATAAAAAAATAAAAAAGAAAAGAAAGAGAAAGAGAGAGAGAGAGAGAGAGAGTGTGTGTGTGTATGAGAAAGAAAGTAATACAGCTACTCGTTTAATTCTGCCGATTAGAAGTATGTAATATTGAAGGTTGACGATACGGAGAATGTGAATCGGAATTCTTTTTTTTTTTTTTTTTTTTTCTTGTTTTTTTTTTTTTTTTTTTTTTTTGGAGATACCACGAGAATTCGTTTTCGAACGAGCGGTCGAGCGACATTCTTTCAAGCGGAGAGGACATTTTCGAGATAACGATGGATTTAATCCTTTCCATTCGAGCAGATCTGTCGGCGGAAGGTGGCTGATTACGGCCGCCAAACCAAGCCCTTCCCCCCCCCCCCCTATCCCCCTCCTCCAATTCCTCATCATCGCCGCCCAAAACTCTCCTATCCCATTCGCGTATAATCGTAAAGGAAAATGAGAGAAGCGGAAGGAGGAAGGAAAAAAGAAAAGAAAAGAGGTAAAGAAAGAAAGAAAAAAAAAAAAAAAAAAAAAAAAAAACTGAAAACCTACCGACGGAGGAATCGATCCGGTTGGCGCGTTCCATTTGAAAGTTAAATCGCGTTCAACTTGCAAATCGTTTGCCTCGCCTAGAAGAGAAGTGGGCGGAGTCTTCCTTGATTACTTGCCGCGCGGCATCTACCGATTGAATCTTAATCGGGAACGTTCTCTCGTTCGACTTCAATATTTCTTGGTCTACCTATCACCACGCCCATCTAGTTTTACGACATTGATATTATTGTAATTGAGCTTTTTCTCTCTCTTTTTTTATCTTTCTTTCTTTTTTTTTTTGGAATTGGCAGCTCTTTTCCCGTCTTTTTCTTAAATTTCTTTCTTTCTTTCTTTCTTTCTTTTTTTTTTCTCAACGAACGAATTAAAGTATCGTCGCTTTTCTGCTTTATGAGAGAATTATGAAGCCAATTAGTCTTACGATCATTGATATTATCATACTATAGTACAATTATTTGATATATATATATATATATATATATATATATATATATTCTTTTTTTAAATGATCGAACAAATTAAAATGTACAGACGCATTTCTGTAATAGTTGTGAACATTTATTTTCTTTCCCGATATCTTGCTAATCAGTAGTAATATAGAGCGTCTGTTTCGAAATGGTAGTTTTCCACGTGCGCGGAGAAAAAGAAAAAGATATAGAAATAGGGAAAGAGTTAGAGAGATTGAGAGATAAAGAAACATAGAGAAAGAAAAAGAGAGAGAGAGAGAGAGAGAGAGAGAGAGAGAGAGAGAGAGAGAATATGCTTGGCGTGTTTCAAATGCAAATGCAAACTGTACGAACTTTCTCGTAGTCTCGAGTACACGCGTATACGAGGCACATTGTCTCGTTCATTCATCCCTACAAAGACTTCCGAATAGTAAGCGTCGAAGGTAACGTCGGAGGATGCGAATTGCCCTTTGTATTCAGGGTAGCACGCTCGCTCGCTCGCTTCTGGCGTTTTGACGCTAAGTCGGCTTTTCGAATCGACGTTGGCAAAGTTTTAATAAAGAAGCTGACACGAAGAGGAGAAGAGACAGAGAGACTGAGAGACAGAAGGACAGAAAGAGAGAGAGAGAGAGAGAGCTGGGGGGAGAGTAAGAGAGCCAGTCTATACTCTCTCTCTCTCTTTCTCTCTGCCTTCCCCTTCCTCCTCATCCGCCATTTAATTCTTTCTAGACGTTAGAAGGGCGAAGAAGCCGGTATGGAAGAGCAGCACTTTAAGCGATGAAATTTACTTAGCAAGAGAGTAACGACATCACTGTCCACTCGAATGGGCCCTTCAAAAGTGGGGAGTGGCTTGGAAGGGATGCTTAGTTATAGGAAAAAACGAAAAGAAACATGCCGACAAGGTGTCTTCCTCTTCGTAGGCATAATGGGGACCTTTAAAAGTTTCGAATTTTCTTTTTATGCAATTTACGATAAAGTTCGATCGTACTTATACTCTTTTTCTTAGTTCAGTATCATGGTTTATATACATACATACATATATATATATATATATATATATATATATATATATATATATATTAGAGAGAGAGAGAGAGAGAGAGAGAGAGCATAGAAGGTCCATAAATTTATGGGGATTTTGGGGGGTTGGTGGAAGGAGGGATTAGGTTCAAAGTCATGTTTCTCTTGGCCCCGACCCGTTTCTAGTTTTAATGGATCACGGAGTTACTGGAAGTACTCCAAGTTATATTCGAAAGTAAATTAAAAACATTTGAGTCCGATCTATATCAACGAAACTGTATAACTGGAAATTATCCAGATTATTCCGGGTTATAAAGCTTAATGGTGAACGGGGAAGCAAAGGAGTAGGGGTGGGTGGGGCCGAAGGGGGTTGGGGCAAAGAGACGACGGAACGTGTAATATTAGAGAAAGTAGTAATTATTAAACGGCAAAGATGGAAAAAAATTACTTTCTCTGAATTTTCCTTTGAATTATCTCGCATTTCTTTTTCCCCTTTCTTTCTTTCTTTCTTTCTTCTTCTCTCTTATATTAAATCGCGAAGAGATTTAATTAATATTTATTTTGATTAT
>OU964970.1:6671474-6683974 GCA_918808275.2 Dolichovespula sylvestris | reverse complement strand
TAGAACCATCACCACCACCACCACCACCACCACCACCACCATCACCACCACCACCACCACCACCACCACCACCACCACCACCTTCAACACCATCACCAGCAACACCTAGTAGTTGTTATATAGGTCAGCTGGTCGTCGACATTCTGGGACATTAATTTCAGAAGTGTTTCTATTCACACCCCACCCGGTACGAGTTCATTGGCCCGTAAGGGCTCTTTTCACAGGGGTGCCTGTCTCATACGGGGGTGCTAGCAGCCAGCGTAGTAAGCTCTTTGAAACTGGTTCAGAGCGGTCGTTTAATATTAATGGCAGCATTTGCGACTCCGTATGGACGACGTTTAACTAACGAGGACCTGGCGATTCGGTCGACGTATGTACCATCGTGTTAACGTACAACGTGCACTCACCCAAGCGCGCTCGCGCGCACGCACGCACGAATGCACGCATATATACGAATTCTCTTGTCCATCCATCGCAGAGAGACGCACATCGACGATCTCACAAACTATTTTTCTGGATACCTTTCCTTTCTGCCATTCTATTTCATTTTATTTCTTTCGGCCTATCTTTATCCCACTCTCTCCATTAATGTTTTTCTTTCTTTACAGAGTACATTCCTTTTTTTCTATATATTCCCTTCTCTGTTATCTCTTTCTCCCTACCGACTCGTCTTCCCTTGTAGAACCGCCCTTTTGTTTCTCCTCCCTCTTTGTTTCTCTCGATCTGTAAAGTGCACACGCTCTCTAATCGATGACTTCGGTGACTAGCCTGCTAAGTTGAAAGGGGGATCGTTGACGCGCCGAGGCCATACAGGGAAGAATTTTAAACGAAGCTCAAAGCTCTTTTCGGATCGATTGAATGTTTCTGCGAGGCCATCGCATCGGATGGAACTCTCTCTCTCTCTCTCTCTCTCTCTCTCTCTCTCTCCCCTATCACTTTTTTCCTCTTTGAGTTGAGTTTACGGCACGTTAACGCATAGTATAACGTAGTTGAATATTGCGCGTAAGTATTATGTATCCCAGGTACATGCTCGTCGAGGTACAAACGTTCATAGTAAAGTGTAAAGGCAAATGTTTACTCGTTCGCGGATAATTAAATGGTCGGTAATTTCATATGGTATTCTTGTATAGATTATATATACATCTGTATGTATATATATATATATATATATATATGTGTGTGTGTATGTATGTAGGATGAAGAAGATATTTATAGAGAAAGAAGAACACTCGTTCGATACAAGTTTTTAACTTGGTTTAACTCTATTAGTTTCTTAAGGAGTATTTATTGTGTATATATATATATATATATACACACACACACATACAACGAAGATAGTAAATGATATCTCCTATTTTTAGTTTTTATTTCTTTCCTTCCTTTTTTCTTTTCTTTTCTTTAAGTGGACTTGACCGGTGATCTCGAATCGCAAAAGTCGTAAAACAAGACGTTAGCTTTATGATGCGGAAGGGTCAAAGGTGGAAGGAGAAATAAAGAGAAATAAGAAGAGAGAGAGAGAGAGAGAGAGAGAGAGGGGCGGGAGGAAGAGAGAGAAAGAAAAAAAAAGAGCACGATGGGAGATAGTTTACTTTGGTAACGTTAAGACTCGGGGAAAATCATGAGAGAAGTCTGGTGATATTCCAAAACGTATGCAACGTAATTCGGAAAAATTAAAGTTTGAAAAATTCGACGACAGAATCGTCGTAATGGGCGAAAGAAAACGCATATATAAATCGTTGCAAACGTTATCCCCCACCCTCCCCATCGCTAGAATATCTCTGAATATAACATATCCCACTATTGTCTTTCCAGTTTCCATTCTATCTTTTATATTATTTACAAACGAACGATTTTCTCCTTTATATATATATATATATATATATATATCTCACGCAAAGGTATACTCGCACGTTCGAGCTAATACAAAGCGCCTTGTAAATCCTTCTATCCCATTACTTTTATATCGTAAAAAGAAAGAGATAAGATGTTACTCTCTTGGTCTCTACGTTATGTAGAGATATTCCCGGACGATAAATTACATCACGAGTTTAACGGTTAGTAGATAAAATACGTTTATATAAACAAGAAGTTTCACGCAGGGACAGTTTAACATTAGCCTCCCCTTCCCTCCGCTCCTCTCCCAGGTCCATCCTACAAAGGCAAATACCTCGAGGGTAGTAATAACCGAACTGCATACGTTTCTACACAAATACCATAAACGTAACTTCGATCGAGTACGAACGTCGGTCATACCTTTCGAATATTTCGTTATTATTACGGTGATATGACGTTAAAAATCTTAATAATAATATCAATGGTTAGATTTGATGAGGTATTCAAGATCGTTTATTTACAGTTTATACGATTCCTATCGGTATTTAGTATACGATAGAGTAGTAGTAGTAGTAGTAGTAGTAGTAGTAGTAGTAGAGAGAGAGGGAGAGAGAAATCGTGTAGAAGAGAGTATCGCCTTTTTCGTTAATATTCAATGTACGTGAAATGTCAAACGTGTACTGCAAGCCAAATTCGAAGGTATTCCATAATAGCCTGCAGCCTGAGCAAGCACGAAACTAATCTACAAACTCGTTGCAAGCTGATAAGTCAAGCCCGTGTTTAACTTTGGCTGCGACGTTGCTTCCAAGCAGAGGTCGTGTATAATTAGCGATTATTGAATTTGCGATTTGCCGCTACGATTACACAGAGAAATAGGAATAGAAAGAGAAAGAGAAAGAGAAAGGGGGAAAAGAGAAAGAGAGACACCAAAGCGTTCTCGTTATCGTTGCGCTCGAATTCACGGAAATTGTCGGATATTGATGAGAGAGAGAGAGAGAGAGAGAGAGAGAGAGAGAGAGAGAGAGAACGGAGGTTTATATTCGTTATACACTTGATTGACTTACGATTTAATATGTACACTTCATTTCCACTCGTGATTTAAAACCACAATTATATGATATTGTTATTATTATCATTATTATTATTATTATTATACAAAAGGGGAGAGAATCAATATTATCGTATTTTTTCTTTCTCAGAAATATTTTGTTAGTTTTCTTTTTTTTTTTTTTTTTTTTTTTTATTCATTCGTTTTATTTCTTTTACTGAACAATACTCTCTCACGAGTAACGATCGAAAATCAACGAAATTATATCAAATGTTATCAAAACGAAGAATCCTCCACGATGGATACCTTTAAGAATACGATTTAATGTTTCTATTTTTTTTTCTTTTATATATATATATATATATATATATATATATATATATTTTTTTTTTCTTCCTTTAAATTATATTATTATTTAATACTCATCTCTCTCTCTTTCTCACTCTTATTTTCTTTATTCTTCAATTTTCAAAAAAAGAAAAAAGAAAAATATCGTCTCCAATATTCCATACGTTTTGATCAAAATACAAATGCATATCATCCTTAAGTATTGTAAGCGATGTAACAAGGATGTTCGAACAGTCCCTCTATTCGATGATAACCCACATATGAAGACAAAAAGCTTTTGTTCGTCCTTTGAATATCACGATGACGCAATGGGGACCTTTCGGTAGGAACTCTTGTCTTTTGATAAAGCGAAGAGAAAACGATATCTCGTTTATGGTGGGTGGTGTGTGGGGGGTGGGGGAGCGTGTGAGAGCCAAGAGGAATGGGCTGTCGTAGGGCGGAGTATGTACGAAGAAAGTGGGAAACGGTTTGTTCACCTTCGTCTTCCTGACATTATTACATTAGTTTCGTAATTCCGTCATTTCTCATCGATTTCTTTTTTTTTTTCTCTCTAGTTATCCTCTACCGATTTAGATACGATCGATACTCGATATCAAATATTTCGAAGTGTCTTATTGCCAGTTAAAGATAAAAGGTATGAGTATATTAGCGAATCAAAAAAAAAAAAAAAAAAAAAAAAGAAAAATAAAGGAAAAAGAAAAAATGGAGTAAATCGGATAGTTGCTTTGCGGTCGTCGTTCATTCTTATTTGCTTCATCGTTCTAAAGAAGTTAAAGAAGGAACGAACTGTGTGCGGCAATTGTCTTTCCGTACGAAAATTCGAACTTTTAATTGTTAGTCATTCGTAAGGTTACATTGGATAGATATTGGTACGCTCCGAGTTGTCATGGAAATACATTGTTGCTTGTTAATGAGAAACGAAAATCAGATAGCGCGGGGGTGTGGAGAACGTGGCCGGGGTTTATGGGGGTTGGATTGGGATGGGAGGAGGAATAGGAATAGGTATGAGGAAGTTAGGTGCAAGGTGAATTAGGTGGAGGATAATCGAATAGCCGGATACATAGTAAATGTGTGTGTATATATATATGTATGTATGTATGTATGTATGTTTGTATGTGCTACAGGAAGAGAGAGAGAGAGAGAGAGAGAGAGAGAAAGACAGGAATAGGATCTATGGTATAGGAGAAATTTCTAACAGAATGAATTTACTTTCTAAACCGAAATGCGTCCAAACCGCAATGAAATTCAAATTCGATGCAATGAGATCGTCTTTCTCCTTATTTTTATTTATTTTGTCCTTGTTCTTTTTTTTTTGTTTTGTTTTTTACTTTACTCTTCTCTTCCCTTTTCATTTTACTTAGATATTTATCTCCGTTACCTCCATTGTCCAAATTGTCCTTCGTATTTTCTTTCCTTTTTCCATCTCGATGATCTCTCTCTCTCTCTCTCTCTCTCTCTCTATATATATATATATATATATATATATATATATATATATATTTTTTTTTTTTTTCTGGGTATCTTCAACTTTCTTTTCTCTTGGATTTCCAACGATCGAAACGATTTCGAAATAAGACGATACTCCTCGTTGAAATTCGAATGAGAAATCCCGATTAGAATTTATACGATTTCTTCCTGAAAGATTTATTCCGACGCTAAGGTATACAAAATAAAAAAAAAAAAAAAAAGAGAGAGAGAGAGATAATTCATTAAATATATCGTACGATTATCAATCGCATGATCATTAATTTTCCATGAGTATTTATATAATAATTTGTACAAGCCGTATTTGTGATGGTATTCGATGAAAAAATATCTTCAGTTGAGACTTTCTATTCTCGAGTTCGTCCGATGAAAAATCTCGAGAAATTGAAGTCTACTACCGTTCTTTTAGCGAAAAATCTATCTACATACCACCTTTCACGCAAAGTGAAAACGTTATCATAAAAACACGAGTTTTCTTATCACTCCTCCTCTTCCTCTTCTTCCTCCTCCATCTTTCTCTTTATATCTCTTTCCTTCTATCTCTGTTTTTTCTTTTTTTCTTTTTACTCGAATCGTTTCTATCGCGAAGAAAGCACCGCAACGTTTTAAGCGCAATTGCAATACGAAAGAGAATAGATTTTCAAACTGGCGCTCGCGCGCGCGCGCGCGCGAGAGAGAGAGAGAGAGAGACCTTCAGTTTTATTATACTCCTCTCTATTTGAAAAGATTTCTTTTATCTACTTCCTTTTTTTTGCCCTCTTCCTCCTTTTACCTCCCCGTCGTAATCTGATTTTTTTTCCTTTCCTTTCCTTCTCTTTTCTTATTCTTCCTTTCTTTTTTTCTTCCAGGATCAATTTCGGTCAACCCAAGCAGGTTTGTCGTTCCTCGTGGAAACACATCGCTAAGGAGTATTCGAGCGAAACGTTTCACCCTTCTTAATACCAAGGGTAACTTGAGAAAAGATCGTACGTGTCTCTCGAGGGAAGCTTAGTATAGTTTTCAGGTCTTGAAATGTACATCGAGAGGATCGTCGCGGTCGTGGTTATTTGCTTTTCCTTTTTTCTTTTTCCTTTTTTTTTTTTTTTTTTCCAGCCCGCTTCCGAGTAATCCGAGAAGCAGCTCGTAAACGCATTCCAAGCACGCAGTGTTGCGTGATAGTTAATGATAAAAGGGAGAGAGAGAGAGAGAGGAATGTGGAGAGGGGGAGGGTAGATCGAGATAAAAACTTGTACGGGTGTATAGGGATGCATTGGAACCTGGCGAACTTTTTCCGAAAGATAAAGACGGTGGTAGTATCGTATAAAGAAAAAAAAAAAACACAAAAAAAAAAAAGAAAAGAAAAGACATTCGAAGTTTCGTAAACGTTAATCGTATCCATTCGAATTTTAATGAAAATATATACATATGTATTTATATATGAGTATATTCGTGTCATTGATCGATGTTCATTAAATGAATGAACTTTGACAATTCATTGGTATTTAAAAATTTCTCGATAATATTTCAAAGGCACAAGTGAAATCGACATACTGGTTGGCACTACTCACCTTATCGATACGAGTATCATGGCGAATATCAGGTACTTCCCAAGCAGTGGCACGACCAACGACGTTGGCGGAATAATCTCAACGACCAAGAGGAAAAACACGTGAAGACTGATGAGGATTGATATGGAGAGGGTCACCTGAAACGTGACAAATTGTGGACATTTAACTTTCCCTCTTATGTACGTATACCCTTACTAATCTATCCTACATTCTTTTTTCTCTTACGGATACACGTATGAACTTTTTTAGATCTTCCCGTTTACTCTCGTACCTTTAGAAATTTATTAATTTTGTTGTTCGTTGAAATAATCTAAAAAAAAAAAAAAAAAAAAGAATACCAAAATAATAATAACGGCGTACAAAAAATAATCCTCCATTAAGAACGTGCGAATCCGTCGTAATGGTACGACGGTGGTGAGAAAAAAAATTTGATGGACCTATCAAACGTAAATTGATTTAATAAATCAAGTTATATATATATATATATATATATATATAACGTTACTGTCAATAACGTCGTTTTCACAGGGATTAAAATCCCTTTCGTGTTGAGACCATCCCATAAAAGGTAGAAAGGTATAAGTTTTCTCTTGTTCTTTTTTTTTCCTTTTTTTTTCTTCCTCTTCCTCCTCCTCCTCTCCTTATTTGAGCTTGGCATCCCTCAACGTATTACGAATTTAAGCTCAAGTTGGGGAAGGAAGTTGAAAAAAAAGGAAGAAAAGAAAAAGTAAAAAAATAAAAAAATAAAAGAACAGAGGAAGAACAGGGAATGATGGTCGCGCCTCGGAGAGACTAGGGAAAATTCGTATTTATGGCTTGGATAAAGAATACGACGTAGAAATGAGAATGAAGGGTAAATACGTGCCCGGTTAAGAGGAAGAACTTTCGAAACTGACACCTTTCGTCGTTCTTATTTAATAAATTACGATAATACGATATCATTTGTATACGTTATAAATATATGTTACTTATCCGCGTGTAATGCACGAACACGTATTTCCAATCGATCACGGTGATTAATATAACGGAAAATTTTCAATGGAATGTTTTCGAAAACGATAATCGTTCCCCATAGTCAAATAATTCCCATTGGACCGACCATTAAGACATTCGCAATCGGATTGCTTCGCCGTTGTTCTATAATTGGTTCTTCGATCGACAAAAGTAGGAAGTTAGATCCGTGAGAATTTCTAGATACACTTGCCTGGATATATATATATATATATATATATATATACACACATACACACACACACACACCCATACACAGAAACGTGCCAAAGCTATTTTAGTTCGGCGAAGAAGACACGTATCTCTCTTCTAGGCTTTCAATGAAATCGACGGCGAGGGTCTGACTATCTTGAATCATTTATCTCCCCAACGTTCTTCGAGTATAACTTTTCTCATGGGAGATTCTATAGAGACTGACTCGCTGGTAATACACATATACACCCACGTAAGCCTACATTCACCACCTACGCGAACGCACGTACAAGGATACAAAAAGGATACATTCGTTTTATATATCACGATATTGGAGAGAAAGAGAAAGAGAAAGAGAGAGAGAGACAGAGAGAAGGGTCGGTGAGGAGGGAGGGATGGGTGGTGATCCTTCTCCGTTGTTTTCCGATATGCCAGTACGACGCTTGCATTTTCGATGTATTAATTTATGAAATGGCGGAATAGTTTCGGTCCCCGCGACACGAGAAACGAGAGCTACTATCAACTTCCCGCTGGTTCTCTTATGCGCTTTTCGCAAACAGACATCATCGTCGATGCACTTCGGTCAATATTGTCCCTTCGATTGGCGCACCTACCCATAATCGTTAACTCTGATCTAATAGTGGATAATTGACAAACGTTAAAGCGACATATAGTTTTACATGATATTTATTTTAATCCAAATAACAACAACGTCAGATGATATATCAGATCGATAAGGTGTATAATCGAACAGGTGGTCTTCCCCCTTCGTCGTAAATTCGTTCGGTTTAAATCGATACGATTATATTTAGATTGGAACTGGATAAAAATTTGTAATCTGACATTTCGCGAATGTTTTAATGGACATGTTTCTATGGTGCGTCGCTTAACGTTAACCAATGGATTGAACCAAAGCGAGCAGAGATCGTACGTTAATTAATGGCACGGCATTCTCCGTTTGAAGATAACAGAGAACGCAGATGGTGTTCTCCTAGATAGATTCTCTCGGAGGATGTAGGACATTCCGAGCGTGTAAACGTTAAGGTATTTAAATGGCACTACTTCAATCGTTCAATTGCGCGCGCGTATGTGTGTGTGTGTGTAAACTAATGTTTCGAACGAATCACAAAATAGATGAGACGAAATCTATATTTGTGGTCGACAATTTATATATATATATATATATATATATATATATATATATATATATACACACTCGGTTGTGAGCTTTGACTTATTCATATTTCTTTCCTTCTTCTGTTTATTCATATTTTTTGTTTCGTTTATTTTTTCTTATTCTTCTTCTTTTTCTTGGTTCATCGTCGAATCATAGAAAAGGTCATCCAGATAGAAGAGGTCTCGTAACGGAAGTTCGACTTTTCGTTAGACTGCTGCTCAGCGAGTCGGGGAGTCGAGAGCATCGAATACGGATATATTCTCACACTCGAACACGAATTTCTAGTCTAGGTAGTACCTCTCAGTCGTCGTCGTGAGCCTTTTCCTAGATGTACTCGTGTTAGACGCGATAATACTTGCACATACATAGTATATATAACATATATATATATATATATATATATATATATATATATATATACGTATGTATGTATGTATATACGTAGATTCTGTACGGGAAGGGTACATTTTCACGACGATTTCAAGCTCTTCCCTCTTTAGATCACTCGAGGGATCACACAACTCGCCTGTTCTCGGAGATAACTGTGATGAACTACCGAAACCTATACGCGATAGAAACGAATATGAGAGATCGAGAGAGAAAATCCTCTTTAGGCTACTTTCTCGATAGATAAAACATCTTCGAACAATAAAGGGAGAATTATCGTTGAAGGAAGTGAAAAAAGAAAAAAAAAATATATATATATATATATATATAAAACAAATATTTTTTAACGATAGAAAACTAAAGACGATTATTCCGATATTATAAGGTATATCACGTATATATTTATCTGATATTTATAAAATTCATCACGTACGTATATGTAATGTGACTTTCTAAAAAAGAACAAATGAAAAAAAAAAAATGTTCGAATGGAAATTAGTATGGAAACGATTCGAACCAATCATTTTGACTGTATTTTTTTTCTTTCTTTATTTATTTATTTATTTATTTATTCTTTTCATTTGAACTAATAAATGATCAGAAATTATTTGTAGGTATGAAACATTCTGTTTTTCTTTTTTTTTTTTTTTTTTCTTTTGGGAGAAACGAAGTAACCACGGTCCGAACATTCGAGGGAGTAATTTTGAAAGAAATATGGAAACTCTCTTGGATGATAGTACACACACACATATATATACACATGTAAAGTGGCATATAGCGTTTTCAGGGCGTCAATCAAGCGGGCTGAATCGATAAGCAATATCGCGGTCCGGTGATTGACCTGCAGCAGCCAGTGCGACTATCGAAATTACATCTTCTCTCTCCCTCCCTCTCTCTCGTTTTATGCATATATAGAGATATATACATATATACCCCCATCGTACATACATACATACATACATACGTATATATATATATATATATATATATATATATATATATATCTTGCTTGCTCTTTCACGGCGTCACACATAATATGGGAAATCATGGCGTTACCACCCCCTTTCAACCATCCTTCCAATCCTCTCCCACATCCACCTTGTCTTTTCTATTCTCTCAGAGCTTTATAGGTTGCATCCAAGTTCGTGTACGAGAGTACCGAGATAAATAATAATCCGTTGGACACAAATTGAATTTATGTTAGATATATAGAGTTACTCTCGTGATATTATCGATAGTAGATTTATTTCATCCTTTAAATCGATCGATGTACGTTTTTAGAAACGTCAGTTAGACTGTCACTCTCTCTCTCTCTCTCTCTCTCTCTTTCTTTTCCTGCCTCTTTCTCTTTACCCCCACCTCTCTCTCTTTCTCTTGTATTTTTTCTTTTTTTCTTTTTTTTTTTGGTTGTTGTTTCAATTTTATAAAACCTACGTATCAATTTCGAATTCATTTAAATCATTCACGTAACTTGATTTCATTCATCCACGTGTACGCATATACGTGTACGCGTATTATATTACACATTACATATATACGTCGATTTAACGTTAAAGCATATAAAGGATAATTTGGCAAATGGAATAGTCGAAAAGGATAAAGAGTGGCTAATGTTTTAATGGTTTTGTAAAAAAAGGAAGAAAAAAATGAAAAGAGAGAGAGAGAGAGAGAGAGAGAGAGAGAGAGAGAGAAAGAGTGAACAAGGTAGAAACGTTTTTACGGACGCTAATTTCACATTAACGAGTGTGACCTTTATGCGGGAAGAGAATAAGAGAGACGACGTGTGTTTCGTCAGAAGTTAACAAATAAAAAAAAAAAAAAAGCCAAGAGGGAACGGAAACTAAAAAGGTTTTGATATCATTCGTACCAATGAAAACGCTAGGTTCCTTTGCATTTCGATGTGAAAGAAAAATCCTTCAACAAAGGCATTTCTTATAACGCGGATGGTACGAAGGTGGTATTAAAAAAGTGCATCAAAGGAAGGGGTAGCGTGGGAAGAGTTGAACCAAAAAAAAAAAAAAAAAAGAATAAAAAGAAAAAAAAAAAATTGAGGGAAAGAGAGAAAACGAAGAGGAAGAAGAAAGGATGTAGGAAAGAAAAACAAGGGAAAAGAAAGGAAGGGAAAAGAAAGAAAGAGAAAAGAGAGGAGAGAAAAAAGAAGGAGGTCGACTTATCGTCTATAAAAACGATAATATTTTTCTCTATCGTTGAAACGGATAGCACTTTTCTTTCTCTTATATCTCTTCGATTATCGTTGGATTTGAAGAGCAAACGAACAAGGTTGACACCGAGCGGTCCGTGTGTGAAATCATAAAAAAGAAAAGGAAAAGAAAAAAAAGAAGTAAGAGAACGAGGAAGAGAAAGAGGATGAGAAAGAGAAAGAGGTTAGAGAGAGAGAGAGAGAGAGAGAGAGAGAGAGAGAGAGAGAGAGAATCCGTTTATATCTCCCGAGGCAGATGGATTCGGTGACCGAAGGAAAAAGAAAGAAAAATAAAAAAGGAAGAAAAAGACAAAAAAGAAGTATAAAAAAAAACAGGAACAACGAAGAGAGAGAGAGAGAGAGAGAGAGAGAGAGAGAGAGAAAGAGAAAGTAACACGCCCGCGCGCATACATCGTACGAGGAAGTTGTTGTGTCGGTGTATGGGGAAGAGGTTGAGGAGGAAGAGGGAGGGAGGGTGTGGCCACGCGCGTTCCTCTCGTGTTTTTATTTCGCGCGTGGTTTGTCGGCGAAAGGAAGATAATTTCGACGAGAATTTCGGCTTTCGGCGATTTTCTAAGACAATTAGTAGGTCGGACGCTTGAGATAAAATTGAAAAGAGAAAGGAACAAAATAGGAAAGAAATAAAGGGGGACGACGAGGAGGAGTTGGGGGTGTAGGAGATAGAAGAGGAAGAGGAAGGAGAAGAACAAGAAGAAGAAATAGAAGAAGTACAAGTAGTAACAGAAGAGGGGCCAAAGGACGAAGAGGGAAAAGGAGCCGATGAGATGGGTCAGAGAGGTCGAGGTAGAAATGAAAAATAGTTGGAGAGCCGTCGGGCCAAAAGTAACCACCCCTTCCTCTAGCTTCCCTTACAGATAAGAGAAAATAACGAGGCCGACTGGCACGCGGAAGAGAACTAATTCGGTGCATATTTCACACAAGTTTCTTCTCTCTCTCTCTCTCTATCTCTCTATATATCTCTCTATCTCTCTCTTGTGTATATATATATATATATATATATATTTCCTACTTTCTTTCTTCCTTTCTCTTTCATTCCTTTTCTATCCTACTCTCTCTCTTATAGCTATGCAGTGTGGTATATATCCGTTAGCCAGAAAGAGAGTGAGAGAGAGAGAGAGAGAGAGAGAGAGAGAGAGAGAGAGTGAACGACCATTTCCTGAGGATAAAGGAATTAATTACCTTGGAATCTCTCGTTTTTTCTCTCTAGATCAATTAAGGATCGTTTCTCCCCAAAGGAATGAGTTTGATAGA
>OU964970.1:6648974-6668974 GCA_918808275.2 Dolichovespula sylvestris | reverse complement strand
CTTCCACAACGTTACTTCCGGACTTCTCATCCATGTGCCTTAGATCGACCTACGTGAAACAAAATGAAGGAGAAAATTCGATCGATCAGGTTTGTTCCGTACTATATTTTTAACACACATAGTATCAAAGAGATTTGCTCATTTTCAAACGCCATGCCCACGATAATAGAAAAGCTACTCCTTAAAAACGAATCTGCGACATTTAAAGTGATATATAAATATATAAATATATGTATATATATATATATATATATATATATATATATGCATATAAATTTTTGTATAGAAATATATGTATACAAATTTTTTCTTTTTGTATTCTGATGTACTACGATGTAATCGCATGACAAAGAATTTTTTTTTCTTTCTTTTCTGTTCTCTCTCTCTCTCTCTCTCGCAAGTTCGTTATTAAAGAGTATTATTACGAATAATAATCTGTAAACAATTTCGAAGTGCACGTCTTGAGATGCACTTTGATGCCCGCCAAAGCGTAAACTGAGCAAGAATTATCTAACCGTTGAAATTTTCGTTCGATTCGTCCGACGATCTTCGGCGATTTTATTGCCGATCGTAATTATTACTCTTTCTCTTTTTTTTTTTTTCTTGTTATTGTTTCGTTTTCTCTCTACGTTTTACCACACCTCATAATTCGAATAACTTCGTAAGTACGATCGTCGAAGGAAAATCCAACTGGAATTCCAACGTTTTCGCTCAACGTGGGCGTTGCGAGCGCTTAAATACTAGCCACTGAAACAAACGCTTTCCTCGTTTGGTCGAGGATCGTCGACCGGATCCGTCAATTCCGGAGATAATATTGAAATGACCATTGTAAATTCAATATTATTTTGTTGACGATACAAACAGACGGAAGATCGGATCGACCCTCTATCAAAAAAAAAAAACCTTCTATTTTCGTACGAATCTATAATAATAACCAAAAAAAAAAAATAAAAAAAAATAAAAAGGAGAAAGAAAGAATTGAGAGAAATTAAATCATACTACTCATATGTACTAATAGAATTGTACTTAGTTAAGGAAAAAAAAAAAAAAAAAAAGAAAAATGAAAGAAAGAGTACTTATGCCTTTCAAAAAAAAAAAAAAAAAAAGAAACGTGGAAAATATCGGGTACGAAGTAACGTTGAACTTTTTTCTTACTTACAAGGAAATATTAAATGAAACATTGGATAGAGTGAAAAAACGAAACGATTATCGACGACGCATGTGTGCAAGCATTGGGATTTGAAAGTAAAAAGATTACGATTATAGAGGGTTCGAGATAATATCATTCCTCCGGATTTGATCGGACCAACTTAAATCTACGTAAACTAGTTCTCCTTTTGTACTAGCCACTCGAATATTTACACCACATTCAACGTACATTCGCGCTCGAACGCGTGCTTATCATTTATTAGAAACAGGCTGTTATTAAGTACACCAAAATATATACACACATATATATATATATATGTATATATGTATATATATGTATATATATATAATATGACAAAAAGAAGTAAGTCCCAGGCAACGATGATCATAAGAACACTGACGAGAGCATCGCATCGCTAACAACAAGTGAAAAATGGATTTGATGGACGGACCCAACCAAAGGAAATTATTAATCAATTTCTATTTTCTTTCATTTTTGTATTTTTTATCTTTTATTATCGTCTACCCATCATTTTCTTCTTTCCTTCATGCGTTGTTTTTCAATTTTTCATTTTCGACCGACGAGGAAAATTCACGCAAAAGTAATTAGAAATTTCTTTCGATTATTGACCGTCCATCGTTTTCTAGGCGACTAAAAGAACGTCGAACTTTATGCACAATAATAATAATAATAATAATAATTGTCATTATTATTATTATCTTTTTATTTTTTTTTTTATCTCGAGTTAGATATAGCGAACCTTCTCTTCCAACGAAAACGAAGACGAACGAAAGAAATAGAGAAATAAAGTGAAAGATATAGAGAAATAGAGAATATATAGAGAGTATACATACATATATATATATATATATATATATATATATATATATATATAGAGAGAGAGAGAGAGAAAAGGAGTGTCTGTGCGTGCGTGTGCGTGTGTGTGTACGGAATTTAGCCCTAAAAACAATCGATTACCTTTCAAATATTTTTCTCTCTTTTCATTTTCGAACTATACAAATTGGACGGTATATATCTCTAAATGGAAATTCTTCTATTTTCTTATTTGTCGGGACATGTGTGCGTTCTTTTTTTCTACCTTTCAATCTAACGATAAAATCATAGGATGCAATTTTCCAATCTACAAACTGTAACTAACGGCACGGATAGGTAGATCTATCGGTCGAACAATTTTCGGACTATCTCTATTTTCGTAATAAAAGAAATATAAGTATATAATAAATATGTGTGCTGCTCTGTCCGCTCGTATGTGTACGCGTCTGGATTGAATGGAGACGGGCGGGAATAGAATGAAAGAGAGAGAGAGAGAGAGAGAGAGAGAGAGGGTGGGGGGGGGGGGGGGGGGGGGGGCACACGTTGAGAAGGAGATAAAAAGTAACTTACTAATGTCTGAGAAATTCTTATCTTTTCTTTTTTTTTACTTAAAAGTAAATATTTTTTTAATCACTTTGGATAACTGGATTGTAATGGAATTTTAGATCCGAACTTAAGTGAATTTATTATTGAAGTACGTTTATTTTAGCGACGCCACAGAAAGAGAAAGAGAAAGAGAATGAGAGAGAGAGAGAGAGAGAGAGAGAGAGACAGAGAAACCGACGACGTTTAAATTAGTCCTCCTTGTGGATTTAAAATTCGTGTTTAACCGTCCACTTTTCTTTGGGTCAAGTAGAAGCCATTACCGGTACTCGTGGAAGCGAAAATATTTCCGGCATGTAACTATGTTAATGGTAAATTTAAAGATGCGCGATACCAGCTGGAATGCTCGATGCCACATATAGAAAAATGTATTAGAATATTTTTTAAGTAATTCCTTTTATCTTCCTCTTCTTTTCTTTTCTTCCGATGGCGTAAGACAAATGACGTCGTAGTTATTCCAATGGATTCTTTTTTTTTTTCTCTCTCTTTTTCTTTTCCTTTCGTACGAATCTTTTTCTTTTAAGAACTTGATATATATATATATATATATACACCTTATAGGTATAGTTAAATATCTTACGTTATGTTGAATAATGTTAATTAA
Source organism: Dolichovespula sylvestris (assembly GCA_918808275.2). NCBI lineage: Eukaryota > Metazoa > Arthropoda > Insecta > Hymenoptera > Vespidae > Dolichovespula > Dolichovespula sylvestris. The sequence goes on along the minus strand of OU964970.1, from coordinate 6,665,783 downwards.
TATCTTAGCTTAGTCACCGGTAAACTGTCATAGCGTCTACGTTATCTGCTATAGAAAGTCATGACGTTTTAAATAATACAACGAGATGGAAACTGTATCTCTGTAGGAGATTAAGTTTCGTTAAGAGGGATAGATTAAATTAATTGAAATCGTCCGTATATAGTACGGGACCAATCTCTCCCTCCCTCCTCTCTCTCTCTCTCTCTCTCTCTCTCTTTCTCTCTCGGTCTCCATTCCATTGTTTAAATCCTCCTAAACTCGGTGAAAGATACTTTATAACTCTGCGGTGTAAAAGGGATAGATAATGAATTTATTTGATTTGACGTATGGAATTAACTGCGAAAGAGGATTGCGTTCGCGTTCAACGATCTTGATAATAAATTTGGGATAAATAGATGATCGTATGCGCTCGATAATCGATATTTAATACGTTCGAATAATTTTTATTCGCTTTGCTTAATCTTGAAAAGAGAGAGAGAGAGAGAGAGAGAGAGAGAGAGAGAGAGAGAGAGACGGAGGGAGGGAAAGGGAGGAGAGGGGGGTAGAGAGAAAATAAAAAAGAAACGGGTCGATAAGCGAAGCGAAAAATGTTCTAGTCCCTTGCGTGCAAGAGATTCGTTACAAGTTTTGTAACAGCGACGTGAGTATGAAAAGAACGCGTTTGTGTGCGTGGATGTACACTTGTATGCGGGACGTGCGAACGTTCCGCCACACTTTCGGCTCGATTTCTCGCACAGTCTCCCGTTTTTCTCGAATTTTTTATTACTTTTTCTTTTTTTTTTTTTTTAATCTTTTTTCCTTCAAAAAGCAGGCAAAGTGGAGGGGAAAAAAGAAGAAGAAGAAGAAGAAGAAAAAGTAGAAGGAGAAGAAGAAGGAGGGCAAAAGAGCGGGGGTCAAAGGTTGGCGCATGCTATTCGGATTCTCTTTTGGTCTCTCGATTAAAGAGATACGCGTGCCTTTTTATTTTTTGTTATTATCATATTTCTTCTTCTTCGTTCCTCTCTTTCGATCAACGTTCCTCGTGCTCGTCAAAATTAATAAAATCCATTTAGCTTGGGGGAGAGAAGAAGATAGAGAATATGAAGTTTGGGGATATCTTCTTTGTTTCTTTTTTTTCTTCTTCCTTCCTTCCTTCCTTCCTTCCTTCCTTCCTTCCTTCCTTCCTTCCTACCTTCCTTCCTCCTCTTCCATCCGTTTAATTATGAAAGAATCGATTGAAGCTTTATTCGCAGACGTGCAGAGATATCCGACGGTTTGAAAATTTTCCTTTGGATTTATCTCTCCAATACCCGATGTAATAAATCACGCCAGTAGCACATACGTTATTCACCAATTCTCGCGTACGTCACCAAATGGTGCGGGAGCATAATCGAGGATAACTCAATAAATATTTCATGCCTGCTGGGAGCACGGCTTGACGCCGTAAGATCGATGATGCGTCTCGAACGGACTATACCTTATATCCCGTATACCTTCTCCTACACCTTTAGCCGGTACCGGATAATATCTGTTCTATCTTAAATATCATATTTTTCTTTCGTTATCGCGCCCGACGATGATAACAATGTAAAAGTAAAAAAAAAAAAAAAAAAGAAGAAAAAACGTGTAAACCGTAATAACGAATGCAATAGATAGAAGTAACATTAAAAGGTTTCGAACAAAATTCTCTACAATCTTGTTTGGTTAATCGAATTTTGATTATGTTTTGCGAACGTCATTGTCGGATTTGATAAGTGTCGTTGGCTATTGAAAGATATACGTACTAGAAATCAATGGCGTCTTTTACGTTGGTTTTAGACGGGCAACGACGAAAACCGATAGACGTCTGTGAGTTTACCTATCGAGCGAGCCATCAACAACGCCATCCTTTCTCGCATCATCGACTTTCCCCTTTTACTCTGTCTCATTCTCTCACCCTTTTAACGGGTTGCAACATCAACGTCAATCTTTTCTACTGCCAGCATTTGTTGGTTGGTTGGTTGCTTGCTTGCTTGGTTGTTTGTTTGCTTGCTTGCTTGCTTGCTTGCTTGCTTGCTTGCATGCGAGAAATCGACTTTTCCTACGTAGAACGAAATGACGGACGGAGAAATTGAACGCGCCGACGCGTGAAACACCAGCCGATTCCGGCAGCTCTTCTCGATTATCGCGCTTCTCTCCCCTTTTTCGATTTCGCGAGAACGACCGTAGTAATTGTTCTATGTCCGTTTAACGCGTTAAGAAACGTATGAAAGCGCAAAGAATAAAAACCTTTTTCATTCCAGTTACAACCATTAACGCAAATATTTCGCGACATTTCGTTTCTTTTTTTCTTTTTTCTCTTTTTTTTTTTTTTTTTGTTCCTTTGTCGTTTCACCATCACGTCAAACACGTTACGCGTCAACGAAGAACTTTCACGCATGGAAATATAAATTGGGAAAAGGAATTTGATAGATAATTAGGAATGATTCCCGATCGATTATTTTTCGTTCGTTTCGTTTCGGTTTCTTTTCTTTTTTTTTTTTTTTTTGCTTCCTTCGTTTCGTTTCCCACGGAGGACCGACGCGTTTTCACGCGGTTTTTTTTTCTTCTTGTCATTCGCGCGTGCGGTTTTTTTCTTTTCATTTTTCTTTTAAGGATAATCCATCGATCCGTAATTTTTCTTTTTAACCGATTCATTAAGCAATATTACGTTTTGACCTTTCGCACGGAGCGAACTACAAATTGGACAAAGAATTGTCAACGGAAGGAAGGAAGAAATACATATTGCTCTCGTATTACACGGATAACAGCGTAATTTTTTGTCATTAACCATCGGTAAGTTTCTCTCTCCGCGAAGTATTGCGTGATGAATGGCTACCGACGATGATAGATGCGTCTCTGGGGTACATTTCATATTTCATTTTTTTTTTCTACCTCCGACCCCCACCCCCAACCCCACCCTCCACCTCCACTCCTATACTTCCTTTCTTTCTTTCTGGCTGCCTTTCTTTTTCTGTTTTGTTTTTTTTTCTTTTTTTTTTGTTTTTATCTCTCCCCCTCTTTCTTTCATGTATATATATATATATATATATATATTTTTTTTTTTTCCTTCGAACAGCGAACGGTAATGCTGCTAGGCAGTTCGTTCTTGTCCCCAGCGTGTATTCCATAAATGCGTCGACTGCGAACGTCATTAATTATCGTTAATTCTAACTGAACGCCTACATAAATTTTATAGGGCGAACATAATAAATCCCGACAACGAATTTCTACGATTATTTACCGATTTGTTGAACGATCGATACGACAATAAAAGTGTAATAAAAGTGTAATTATTCTTCTTCTTATTGTTATTATTATTATCATCATTATCGTTGTTACAATAACCTTGTGAAATATTTGTACTTTTATTCAAACGGCACACGTTACTTAATAATTTTAATAGAGTGATACGTATTTTATTTATAAAGTAGTTATCCTTTCCTAAATTACGTCACGGTTAATGGTATTAGTTTAGTAGTAGTAGTAGTAGTAGTAATAGGTTAGACTCGATTTAGAGGATTTAGCTTTTATTCGAATAGAACTTTGTCGAGGGTTACTCGTTAAAGTGAAAATCGTTCGCGTTTTCTTTACGAGCCTTACGCCACCGTACACTTGACTATAAACGTATATAAGCTTACACCGTCGGGGCACCTTAAGCCGCTTTCTTATTAAGTTGTTTTCAATGGGACAGAAATTCACGATAAATGTTCCGCATTTATTTCCCCCCTTTTTACAGGTGTGCATAGAGTGGGACGCGAGTACGTGTTAATGAATATTTATCGTTCGTACGTTCGTACGTTCGTTCGTTCGTTCGTTCGTTCGTTCATGTTTACGAGCGAATGCAATCATATCGATTTTATTTCAAACAATAGTCAATTTATTTAAATGGAACTTGCCCGTCGAGTACCGCACTGATTCTCTGCAGTGTACACAATTAGCGGCTAACGTATGAATTTTATTAAACGTTTTATATCGATGTAATATCATCGTCATCGAAAAAATACATGACGGAAACGAGACTTCTCTTCTTTTTTCTTTTAATTTCACGCGAAAAGGCAGTATTATATTTTATATGTAAAATAAAAGAATTGGGCCAATTTTGTTTCGAGGCAATGATGGGATTAACTAAAAAAAAAAAAAAAAAGGAAAAGAAAAAAGAGATAGTGGAAGCGAGAGAGAGAGAGAGAGAGAGGGGGTGGGAGGGGAACAATTTGATTTCTTTTTTTATGTTTTTTTTTTTTTTTTTTACAATTCGTCGCGTGAATTTCCTGTCGACAAGAATATATGTATATATATATATATATATACGTATATATATGTACACAGGAAGGAAACGAATGTGGGAAAACGAAGGAGAAGATTCAGACCCAGGTAGAATCGAAAATTCGAAATCCTTGTATCCTCACGAAACAGGGATATTTTCGAATGCAGTTACCGGAGAGAACGAAGAGAAAAGTACAAGGATCACCGAATACTCTTGGGAAACCGAAAGTTTTATCGCCCATCCTTGCATCCAACGTAGAGGATGCTATTTCGAAGAAGAAGAAAGAGAAAAAGAAGAAGAAGAAGAAGAAGAAGAAGAAGAAGAAGAAGAAGAAGAAGGAGAGTGTAAAGAAAATCGTAAGAGACTTGAGAGGACACAAGTCGGAAGAAAAATTCGTGGTCAACTTGGGATTCTTCTTTATTTTATTTTATTTTATTTTATTTTATTTTATTTTTTTCATTGTATAGGATTATCCTACGAACGTTCGCCAATTGTGTTTGTCTCGAGCGTGGAAAAAAAAAAAAACAGTGGAAGAATTATCACTAAAAGGGGATTATTAGATTTCTTTTTCTATTTTTACTCCCCCTCTCACTCTCTCTCTTTTGTCCTTTTTTTCAATTTAATAAAGGATTTTATTACATTAATGTCGTTCAATTTCAAATTGGACGGTTTTAATCTTGAACTTTTTTTATCTCTATTCGAACGATCTATTTTATATCACGTGTGATCACGTGGATGAGAGCATACGTTAATTAATTAGTTAGTCAGTTAGTTAATTAGAAAAATAAATAGAAGAAGTAAAAGTAGGAGAGAGAGAGTGAGAGAGAGAGAGAGAAGAGGAAGAAGAAGATGAAGAAGAATGGAGAAGATGAACGTCGTTGTAAGGACGGGAAACGAGAGGAAATAGTCCTAAGCGGAAATAGGAATGGCAGTATCCCGTAGATCCGAGATAAATCGAGTTAATGAATTCAACGTCAAAATAGCATCGGCCGAACGTTTACAATTATCGAGCGACCTACATTTTCGATTGAAAGTATCTCGTCAAATTCGTGGCAACGTCGTTTCACAAGGCCCTACCCATCAAAGCAGCCCTTGTTGTTCAATTTTTCTCATTTCCCTTGTCCTACTTTCATTAACATGTAAATAACTTTTCCCTTTCTTCACGTATGCGTTATAATTTTCTTTTTTTTTTTTTTTTGCTTTTTTCTTTATCCTTCCGAACAATTTCAAAGACATTGACGTTCGATATATATATATATATATATTCTTAGTTAGCCGTTAGCAAAGGTTCGAGGAGTTTGGCAAGGAGAAAGGTCCGATGAAAGAGGATAAGGAGGATGAGGAATAAGAGGAGGAGAAGGAGGAGGAGGAGGAGGAGGAGGAGGAGGATGAGGTGAAACAAAATTTATCTCGATTAAACTTGGAAACTTTGGCGAGTTTTCTTTTCGTGAGTTTCTCTCCCCCTTTAATGGGAGTTTCAGCATGGAAGCTCCTCGTCGTTGTCCGATATATTAAAGCCCGATTTCTATCTTCTCGTGAATTATTATATTCCAAGACAAAAATTCTATTTTCTCTGGACGCGTTTTTTGAACCCCGCGAGTAGCTCGGAGAATTGATTCTTTTCGAATAAAATCGACGAACATTATTCCTTTCGTCTAACGATCTACATAAATAAGTATATATGTATATATATATATGTATAAATACGATTTATATCAGTAACTATAACGGAGGTACGTTAGATACGATCGATCGAAGAATAAGTTTGATGGATTTCACTGTAAGAATTAAGTTTGCGAACATTTTCAAGTATGGGAGTATAAAGCAGTAAGCGTAGCTACACCATCAGCTTGGAGTTAGTAATAGTAGTAATAGTAGTAGTAGTAGTAGTAGTAGTGGCAGTAGTAGTAGAAGTAGTAGTAGTAATAGTAGTAGTAGTTGTTATGTACCTTTCTCGAGTGTCATCGACATCGCGTACATTTTCTGTAAGAGCTACACCTATATCGAGTTTCGGCTTGAATTCGTCCTGTTACCAACATCAAGGAAGCCATTCGATGTTGTACAGAGAGAATAATCTATAATTCGATGGAGGCATGTTCCAAGCGATTTAAAGGGATCGTAGTATGATATTTGGCTATGAAACGAACCTTCTCTCTATTTCTTTCTCTCCCTCTTCGTCGTCTTCTTCTTCATCTTCTTTTTCTTCAACTTTTTCTTCATCTTTTTCACGTTCCGGTCAAAATCTTTGTTAGATTTTTATCATCGATTCTGTTTTCTTTTTTCTCTCTCTTTTTTTTTTCTTTTTTTCTTTCAAAAGAAAAAGAGATATTAGAAAGACAAACGAACGAGGGTAAGGTAAAAGCGAAAGAGAAAAAGAAGCTTCGTGGAGGACGGTAAAAGAAATGAAAAAAAAAAAAAAAAAAAAAAAAAAAGAAAAAGGAAGAAACGCGTGAAAAGAAAAAAAGAAAAAAAGAAAAAAAAAGAAAGAAAGGAAAAACAAAAGTTCAGGCGAAGCTTTAGGGGAAAATGAAAATTCCTACGTTTCTATATGGGTCCCCTTTTTTAACTGTGCCGGCGGGTCTACGACCCGACTATGAGAACGCGTGCACGAATCAGATTAGATTGTAAGCACCTGGGCAGGATGGTGCTTCGTGCTTCGAGATTGCGAGGATTCAGGCAACGGGCCAGGTAAAACGAGTTCGTAGTCCGTGCCACGTAACCAAACCCTACCTCCTTTCGTCTCTTTACGTACACACACGAACGTTTTCCTGCGATCGGTTTTCTGACTATATGTTGTATTATGATATATGTATATGCATCTGTATGCGTATATATATATATATATATATATATATATATATATGTATGCGCGCGCGCGTGTGTGTAGAATAGCATATACGCGTGCATCTATCCCTGCAAAAATACTTTGTACGGATTCAAAGATCGATGTCGATCTATTTGCATACGCTATTTCGATATTCGTCGGTTTTCGTACAACCGAAAAAAAAAATAAGAGTAAGAGAGAGTGAGAGAGAGAGAGAGAGAGAGGGAAATGATTTCTTTTCTTTTTTATACAAACAGTTATAATATTGGAAGAAATCTAAAATTATTCGATAAGTTAGAGTCATTTAATTTCGTTGCGGCGTGTAAAGGTAACGTGCAAAAGGAAACGATATATTTTCTATTGACAATTTATTGATTTCGATAAAACGAGAAGAGAGAAAGATGAAGGAGAACACACGTTACGTAGGATGTTACTTCAAAGTGATACAACGTGTGCGTTTGTATGTGTGTTTCTATGATGTAACTCGTACATTGAATATTTTATGACGTAGGTACCGGAGATGCCCAGGTTTTCTCTTACAATTTAATCGAGATACTGAACAAACATTGAGGGAAAAGAGAGAACAATAAATACGAAGTTTTATTTGATCCGTAAAAGCCACCGCCATAATCTCCTCTCTCAGGATCGCGTACATACAGTACGTTATTATTCTTCCTAGCATGTATTCCAATTATATATTTACGAGCCCGCGGATCTCTATTTGAGCCGAGTCGTTCGCTCATTGGGGAAAAGCACGAAAAATAATAATTGTTTATATGCACCAGAGTTTCGAGTAATCTAGCATGTCGATTCGGCACAACGTAAAAATCGTCCTCGTTCTTTCTCCCTTCTTTTTTCTTTTCTTTTCTTTTCTTTATTATTATTATAATTATTATTATTATTATTTTCTTTTCCCCCTCTCTCTCTCATCGTTTCGATATTAATTATAATTTTTGCACGAAATCCCTACGGATTATTTCTCTCTCTCTCTCTCTCTCTCTCTCTCTCTGTCTCTATCTCTATCTCACTCCTTGATAATTATTATCAACGAAGACGAGAAACGATTGTTCTCAACCGGGAATGAAGGATTATTTGTTTTATCCTTTTTCCCTTTCTTTCTTTCTTTCTTTCTTTCTTTTTTGCTTTTTTCTTTTTTTTTTTGTGTTTCGTTGCTGAAAAATAAATTCGCCCGACGCGAGCAACCGCAATTTTTGTCCCTTTTCTCTTTTTGTTTTCACATTTTCCATTATCTCGTCATTGCATCGAAGGGCAAAAACTGGCATATCGAATTTATTTTCTTTTTTGTTCATTCTTTTTTTTTTTCGTTTTGTTTTCTTTCGGCGGAACAAATATTTTCAACGAGAATATTAATGTACATGCATGGTTTGGTCGGTTGAAACAAATTTCACATTTCCGAATGTTTTTATACGATTTAAGAAGATATTTACAAAACCCTTAACGAGAATAGAGAATATCCCGCACGATTAAATTTGATTTCTACTACTATTTGATGCTTGTTTGCATATATATATATATATATATATATATATACACGCGCGCGCACACACGCACACCTACACGAATTTGCGTAAAACCTTACACGCCATTTCGCGCGATTAATCTCGCGAGAGAGGACGCTTCGTTTCCGCAAAATATTGGACGTGCATATTTCATAGAACAACGCGTCGCGGCGGACTCTGGGCGAAAGCGCAACGTAGCTTAGAACGTGAAATTTAATTCAACATTTCTAATGTAAACCGCAGTTATAAAATCACGAATAACGATGGTCGGCGGGAGGAAATTGAAAGAAAGCAAAAAAAAAAAAAGCAGAAGAGGAAAAATGAAAAAAGAAAAAAACGAAAGAAGTTCGGCGCCTATCGCGCTATAGTACGGTACCGTTTTGATAATTAAAAAGCAAAAAAGGGATGTGGTGGTTCGAGGGATGTGCGGAGGAGAGGAGGTGGCGGGAGCGGTAGCCCGGGACAGAGGAGAAAAGAGAGGGGAACGGGAGGAGAATGGCTGTACAAAAGCTCAGCTCTGCGAACGTGTTTCGATGCGAAGAGGAGAGAACGAACACGAACAGAGAATGGTCACAGTCAGTTATATAGAGTACATTTTCATTTCGAACTCTTTTCGAATTTATAAAATGAAAAAACCCCTTTTCTTTTGGAATCACTCGTTGTCTCTTCCCGTATACAACCCCGACACTTTCGTCTTTTTATTATTATTATTATTATTATTATTATTATTATTATTATTATTATTATTTTGTTGTTGTTGTTGTTGTTATTCTTTTGTTTCCTTTCTTCCTTTAAGCTCTTGTCTTTTTCCTTTTTATTAATATTTTCGAAAAAAATTCGTGCGAACGATCATAAGGTAAATAGGGACGACGCGCACTCTTGGTCACAATCGCGCACGCACTCACACACACGTACGGACGAACACAGACGCACCTTCAATCTTTCTTTCTATAAACAGAAAGCTTTCCTAGGGGCGCTCAAAACACATACGATTAAATGCTCCCTAAATACGCGTAAAAACAACACATCGAGCTTGCAGTATTTGGCGCTTATACTATATATACCGCACAACGTATATATTTACATACACTGAACAATGATATACACATAGCTATATATATATATATATATGTATGTATGTATGTATATGTACATGTATATATACTTAGGTTTCAATGCAGTCGCTGGATAACACGTATATATGTATGTATGGATGCCGTAGTGTACCCCGTAACGATGTGCTTCTGTTGTAAGTGCGTGCGTGTAACTTAAATATATGTATGTATATATATATATATATATATATATATATATATATAATATATATATAAAAAGATAAAAAGATAATTAATTAGTGTATGTGAATGATATTCGTGTGTATGAGTGTTACGAAATTGTTCGTTTGAATGCATCTCATGTTTGTGTGTTTGTCTCTCTCTCTCTCTCTCTCTCTAGCTTTACGTGCATTCTCTCTCTCTCTCTCTCTCTCTCTCTCTTTCTATCTATTTGTGGTACATGTGTTTGCGTTAGTGAAGGTGACAGTCGAGTGCAACCGAGCCGTAGTAGAATTTTCGTGGTTGTCTCTTTAACGTCTTACGTTAACACCAACATGTACGTATTTTCAAACTTTAGTAGATTCTACTGTGAACGTAAAGATTAGATAATATTTGCACCTATTTACATATGTATCCGTTTACCTAAGTATAAATATATAGTATATATATATATATATATTATGCGAACTAGAGTATTGGTTGCATTCAACATGTCATCTTTAAGCGACTATGCGGCCAAAATGAGGAAATAAAGAAAGAGATAAGAATAATGAATGAAAAGGAAAAGAAATGAAAACAGAAAAGATTAATAAAAAAGAAAGAACAAAAATTTGTGCATTCTCAACGTAAGTAAACGGCGAGCCTTGCAACGAGTTTTACGAAAGGAATAGGTGGGCGGGGTCAGGGGAGGGTGTTAGATATAAGAAAAAGCGAAACGACGACAAAACGTTCTCGACGCCACCCATAGGAATGAATGATGGTCGAGTCTCCTCCCATGGAAAAGGTATAAAATTGTTGGTCTCTCCTTGATGTACACCGACTTGTCTTGATTTTTTTCTTTTTCTCTAATTGTTTTCTCATTTTTCAATTTAGTTTTCTTTCTTTTTATTTCTTTCTTTCCTTTTAATCTTCATACACCTTAAAAAGTGATATTCATTCTAAATCGGGAGCGTTAATTAAATATTAATACTTAATGGTTTTACTTTAACGAGATCATCGTCGTCGTCGTCGTCGTCGTCGTCGTCGTCGTCCTCGTCATCGTCATCATTATCATCATCATCATTATTGTGATCTTCGCCGTTAATCGGATCTATAAATTTGAGAGCAAATTAGCTCCGACACTTGAGATCCCTATTACTTATCGAGTTAACGTACCAGCCATAATCCAAAGTGCTAATCGAAATCAACGATCTATAAGATAAAGGGCGTGAGAGAGAGAGAGAGAGAGAGAGAGAGAGTTAAGGAAGACGTTGGCATTCTCAAAGATTAAGACGCAAGCCGTTAACCATCGTGTTTGAGAAAGGATCATTGACGAAATCCTATCAACCAGGTTGAAAACTCGTTATCGCTCGTGGCAGCGCTGTCGCTAAGCTTTCGTAAAAGGGGAATAAAGGGATAAAAAGAAAAACAAGAAAGAAAGAAGAAAAAGATGGGTCGAGGATCGATCGAATTATCGTTATTATTATTGAAATATCGAGAAAAGATATACGTCGTCGACCGTATCACCGAAAATTTTGCTTTATCGAAATCAACGACACGTCGTTCATGTTTGATGATCTTTTCTCTTTCTTTTTTTTCTTTTCCTTTTTTCCTTCAGAAAATCGTTCATAAACTTCCGTTAATTTAAACGATCAAAAATCTCCGCGAGTCGATCAATAAGAAAAGTATTGACATTTTTTATTTTTTTATTTATTCTTTCTAACGAATTCTTATATTAACCCGTTCGTACTGCAATGAACGAGGAAATATAAACGGTCGGTGTACGTTCTATAAAAAAAAAAAAAAAAAATAGAAAAAAAAAGAAATTGTGTCTTTGGCTATCGAATAAGAATAAAATTGGTTGGTCGGTGGTTGGGTTTGGGGTTGGAGGGGGTCGAGGGGAAATGCATCGGATCGAAATAGAGATGGTCGATTCAATTCGACGATATAAGTAAAGCCCGATCGAGGAATAAGACGAAATGAAATTCCTGATCCAAGGTGGTATACCTAATACCTATTCCTATAGACATGGGAGGCGTATATCCCCTTTAAAAGGCCCTTAGGGGAAAGTATAGAGCTCTCGCGGCTTTAACGCCAGCAACGAACGGCAAGTCGCTGACTCGTTGAGTGGCTCATGTCAACGTGACCGGGTCAGAGAACGGGCCGATATTTGTTGGGACACCTTGCGACGATATACGAATACGACGTTGGCTGCGGTATGTCTGCTTTGTTTGTTTATTTTTATTTTTTTATTTTTTTTTCTACTTCCTCTTCTATTATTTTTCTCTTTTATTCTTCCTCCCTTTTAAATATTTTACGCGGACCGTACTCGAACAACGACCTCCCTGTAATACCGATTTATTCCTTCGAACGGGTTTCGAATTGATTGACTGACAATCATTCGAAAACAATTTTTGATATATCCAAGTATTATTACTGATGCAACCACGACGATTAACCAAAAGCGTTTTCAACGGATAAACAGTGTCGAACGGTGTTGGACATAATCGTTATCCAATTTGGTATGTTGATCTCTTTCCGAAAATAAATGGAAGAGGAAGGAAATAGTGAACGTAAGGAGAGGAAGGGCTCTCTCTCTCTCTCTCTCTCTCTCTTTCTCTCTACGTTCCTTACTAAAGCTCGTTTCTCTCGAAACCGGCTCGAGGCATTATCCTTTAACTTGATTCTCTTGAAAGCACGATGGGTAAAGACGAAGGTGGCGGGGGGAGGGAGGGAGAAAGGGAGGAGGATAGACAGCTAGAGGGGGCAAGTGCGAGGAACGGGACGGATAAAGGAGAACTTCGTAACCGACAGGAGAGTTCATATTAACGAGTGCGCACGTAATCCGGAAGGGGTATCGATCGAGAAACTCGAAGCCAAATTTCCTTACAACTTTGAGAAATGTCAGGAGTGGTGGGTTTGCCTTTGTCGGTGTGTGTATCTGTTTGTATGCGTCCGACCGTACGTACGTCCGTGTGTGTGTTCTTGCGTGGGTGAGTTCGCGGGTACATATGTATGTATGCATGTATGTATGTATGCATGTATGTATGTATGTATGTATGCATGTATGTATGTATGTATGTATGTATGTATGTATGTATGTATGTATGTATGTATATATGTATGTATGTATGCATGTATGTATGTATGCATGTATGTATGTATGTATGTATGTATGTATGTATGTTTCCGTTCGAACGATTCTTCTTATCGATCTTGATGAATGATATTCGTACAAACGATGAAAAATGAAACGAGACAGAGAGAGAGAGAGAGAGAGAGAGAGAGAGAGAGAGAGAGAGAGAGAGAGAGAGAACGAGAAAGAAAATATTGTCGAGAGAGAATGTTCTTTCGAGTGTTGAAAAGAGAGAAGATATATATATATATATATATATATATATATATATATATATATATCGATCGTTTTAAATAGTGTTGCACTTCTGAGAGTAGTACGAGGAAGAAAAAGAAATGAGAAGAGAGAGAGAGAGAGAGAGAGAGAGAGGAGGGAAAAAAAGTAAAGAATATTGCAATATGGCGAAGCGTGATTGGTTGGAAGGTAATTTGTATTCATACATTCTGTACTAGTAATAGTAGTAGGTAGGTAGATAGGTAAGTAAGTTGGTAGATAGGTAGGTAGGTAGGTAGACAGGCAGGTAGGTTGGTAGAAGCACACGGCGCACGAGGGTGCCGCGATTGGCATAGATTTTATTACTCGATGAATCGATACATATATACATGAGCCGGGATGGTATTCAACGACTGCGTGTAGCAAGGACTGACGTACAGACGTACGTTATCGATCGATTCGATCCTACTAGGTTGCTCGTCTACCACCAGTTTCCAATAGTCCTTTTCACGCCTACGTTCTTGACGTTCGTTCGTTCATTCTCGTCGTAGTAGTCTTCGTCATAGTCGTTGTCGTAGTCCTTTATCCCTCTTCGAGGACGATCGAGTACGTTCGATAAGGGCTCGCGTTCGAGCTCGTTTCAAGGACGATTACAAAAGCTGACGAGAAATTTTCTATGGCAAAACGTTCTACATTTTCCTAACCATATCACTTCCATCGAGCCGTCATCATTGACGTTTCATAGCGACTAGAGCGATTTAACGACCACTTTTTTCAACTACTTTCGAATCTAGACGCGTAACCGACCGACGACAATTATTCTCGTGCGTTGAGCGCTCCCTAAAGGGAGCGGCAGGGGGAAAGGGGGTAGGATGGGCGGGGTAGTGGGGAGATTGGGGGAGGATCAGACTGTCGCTCGCTAAATTTAATAGAAAACTCCCGGCGCGAAAAGCCGAAATTCGAGGGATATTCTCTCGCCCTCGTGTCGACTCTCTCTCTCTCTCTCTCTCTCTCTCTCTCTCTCTCTCTCTCGATGCTTACAAAAGCTGCTGTTGCAAGCTTTAGCCTGGTACGAAGAGATACGCGTTGGAATAAGCGCATAGAATTCTACTACACGCTACGTACTATGTGCACCGAAATATCGATCTCTCTCTCTCTCTCTCTCTCTCTCTCTCTCTCTCTCTATCTTTATCGCGGCAACTAAGCTTGTGCGTGTAAGGTTGCTGCCATAAGTGGAATCGTCGGAGAACGTAGACGGAATGTGCTTTAAAAGGTCGGGCTACGCGTTCGTCGCTTATCTCTCGACGACCAATACAATAATACTAGTACTTTCTAAGAGAGAATATTGTATTAAGGTGATATTCGCAATTGCAATTTACTAAATTCTTTCTCTCTCTTTCTCTATCTATCTATTTATCTATCTATCTATCTATCTATCTCTACCTCCGTCTCTTCTCTTATTCTTCCTACCTATCCTTTTCTTATGGTTATGAAAACACTGGAAATAAAGGTACGTGAGTACGTGCGTGGGCGAATCGACAAAGCTGAGGTTAATGTCGGGCTTTACGTTACGTACATACGTACATGGATACTTACGTAAGTTAACGAAGGATTAAAAATGAATTTGAAAGTATGAAGTCGATGGAAAAATTGACGGTTAAATGTGTCAAGTCGGTGGAAGGTGTTGTTTGTTCCGGTTGGTCGATTCTTCGATTTAACCTTCGGAATGTAAGCGGGTATCGAGTAGAAAATATAACTGAGAGAGTCCGAGAATATATAACCTCTCGAGATTCAGAGTTTATTCGTGGACGAGCAACGGAACTAACCTACTCCTCAACTACTCTACTCGTTGTTCGTTTCGATTCAATTCGTATTCGAGGAACGAATGAAATTTTTGAAGGGTATTTCAATCGTATTTATCAAGACTTACTTTTGTTGCTGTGAATATCTCCATTATCGTCGATAGATGAGCAGATAGATAGATAACGTACGACTAATTGAAAACTGAATGTTCTAACGAAAAGCTCAATCCTGCTATACGAGTGGTTTCCCTTCGTGTTGTCACGCTTAATTGCTCGCTCAATGATTTATTCGTCAAGTAGTAATAACAGCTAGCTACTAGCTAGGTAGGTAGCTATTGTATATAGGATTTATCAATAACGTGTAACGCGTAGCAAGATTGGAACATCTAATCGAGCAACGAACAAACCAAATCCCCACATATGGATATGTGTGTGTATGTACATATATATATATATATATATATATATATATATATATATATATATATAATTATCTTTACACACGTGCAATTCTGGCAAAGCCGCTACTATCTAATTCATAGTCAAATTATATACGACTCTCGAAGGGTCATCGTTAGCAGGAACAAGGACAGCGGCAATGGCAGTAACAACGGCAGTACCACCACCATCGCCATCACTATCACCATCACTATCACCAACCAAGACCAACAGAGAGGGAATCCACGAGAACGAAGAGAATTTCACGTTGCGGTTGATGGAACAGAATTTCGTATATAACCATTGAACACAACCGCTTCATACACATACACAAACGGATACCTATTACCTTTCCATGCCGACGATGTTCAATCTCGTATTTATAATATAACGTATGTAATTTGAAAAATGATTTAATATTTGACCATTGGGAATACTTGAAACTTACTATATTTACTTGGAATTTTTCAACGTATGCTTCTTCTCTCTTCCGTTTTTTATTGTTCTTTGTTTCTTCTTCTTCGTCTTCTTTTTTTTTCTTTTCGTTCTGTTTTGTTTTTGTGATAATATTAATACAAATTTCTGCGAAAAATTTTATACCTTTCCCAGGTGGTGCGTCGAGTACACTCATTTCCTACGTATACGTATAATATATATGTATACGTATATATATATATATATATATACACACACATATGCATACATGAATGTGCGTATGTGTTCTGTGTATATATATATATGTATATATATATTATACAGCAATGAAATGAAATGAAAAAATTTCACGATCAAATCCACTTCGATTGATTAATTTTCTTTCTCGATCGACGAGGACCTTCGACGCGTAACTTCGCTGCCATTTGAAGCTTGCTTTTGTCGAGGCGAGGATCATATTTTTATTTTTTGTATTGTAAAATCGTGAGTGTCGAGTGTTTCGTCGTTAGAGTATCAGTATCATTCCTTACCACGTATTTATCATATAATCAACTTTTTGCATCCACTGTCAAACGTGTGTGCATATATATATATATATTATATTCGCGTGGATACACGACGTGTGTGATTTGTGACGAAACGTCATACGAGACGCGTTCTGCTAACTATTATCGTAACAATGTGATAGAAAATTTTATTCGATCCTCACGTAGACAAGAGGAATATTAATAAAAACGTTTGCTGCGCAAAAGGAATGCAAAAAATCGTCTCGAGATCCATTATCCCGAACGAATAGCGTAACTCTAAGGGATAAATCGATGGAAAAAGTAAAAAACGGAATTATCCAGACGGCCAATAAAATCACACCGCAAGTCCAACAATTATATATCATATATGTATATATATATATATATATATATATAT
>OU964970.1:6631474-6646474 GCA_918808275.2 Dolichovespula sylvestris | reverse complement strand
ATATAATATATTATATATCACGATATATCACTCAGACTAAAGGCTCTTGTTTCGATCGAGAAGAAAAAATACAAAAAAAAAAAAAAAAAAAGAAGAAAAAACACAATAAAAATAAAGAAATGATCTTTGAACGATCGAAAAATTTATTTTCATTTTAATTAAATTGACTCGTTGGTATCAATTCGTCGAGTAAATGTATGCGCACGATCGTGCTTATTAATTTTTACGACATATATTACAGACAGATTATTATATGTTTTCGCGTTGAATATCTCGAGTGGGAAGATAAGGGAGGAGAAAATTTGACGCGTTTTAACGACTTCGGAATATCCTCGGAGGCACATTAGCGGGAGCATGGGGGAAGGAACACGATGGTTCATCAAATATTTACCATAGACGGGCGCGTATTCGGTTAACACATTTAATTCTCGCGGGTGAAATGTCTGAGATTATGGCGCTTAAGTGTAAGCACGGAGTTTGTTCGTTGTTGAATTTCAATCGTTATAATTGTTAATCCACGACCAATGTTCGCGTGATTAAACGAGTACGTATACGTTGATGGATTTCGAACGAACATTAAATGGGGGGGAAGGATAATAGAGGGAGACGTGGGTGAGGGAAAAGGAGAAAAGAACGAGAAAAATGATAATTATAAATTATTACCGATGGAAATTGATTGGGGAATTTATGTGATACGCGTTATGTACGTACATACGTGGATACAACGTGTTTACAATAATACAACGTATATCGTTGTGCTATTTCGAAATTGCGAATAACGTCGATTATTAATTTCGACGGTTAAAATTTTACTTTTACGTATGCACGTATACGAAGATGCAATGTAGATTAAAAAGTAGGGCTCATGAAATAATCAACTAGTGCGAAGTATCGAGAGAAATGAAATGAAAAATTGCTCTCCCTGTCTGGTTCTCTCTCTCTCTCTCTCTCTCTCTCTCTCTCTCTCTATTTCTTTCTATCTCTCTTTCTTTCTCTGTCTCTATATATATATTTTTTTTCAATCCATCTGGCTCACTCCAAGCAACGAAGGTCTTTTATTATCGTTCGCGAAGGCCCGGTCCATCGATATTTCACTCGGGAATCGAAACAGTGGCATTATCGTCGTTCCGCGTCTACCACGTTTACCCTTTCCATTTCCGTTTTAGATGAAACAATGTGCTCGACAAAAGAAAAGTAGAAATCTGTCTATCGGCAAAAATAGAGTGAGAACCTAACGAGTCTTTGTCCGATAATTTCATTTCGTTTTTCTTCTCTTTTCTCTTCTTTTCCTATTTTTTTTTTTTCTTTTTTTTTTTTATTTTATTTTATTTTTTCCTCTAACTGGAATATATCGGAGACTTCTTTTCTTTTCCCTCTCGATAAATAATCATCGAGATCGAGCTTTAATCGTATCTCTTATGAAAATGCGTACGAAGTTCTTTTCTCGTTTTTTTTTTTTTTTCTTAATTTATTTTTTTTTTTGCTGCGCGAAAGATATTTTCTTTCCTTTTCTGTTCTTTTTTCTTTTTTTTTTTTTTTTTTTTCATTTCTTTTCCTTTCGAAAAATCGACGATACATACGGACTATTTCGCGTTAGACGATATCACCTTTAAAGCTTCGGAGCAATCGGAGATTAAAAAAGAAGGAAACTATTGGCAAGGAGTGGCGGATTCTCTCGTAGATCCCGCAAGTCGTTTTCATCAGCAGTCTGAACTTCAATTCCACTTAACCACCGAGACCCCACCCTTTTTACCACTTCCATTTCTCTTATTTCTATATCTCTTTCATCCTATTCTCTTCTCTTTATTTCTCTCTCTCTCTCTCTCTCTCTTCCTTATTTTTTCTTTTTTTTTCTCCTAGCCATCCCTTCTCCCCCTGCCCTTGCCCCACCCCACCCTTCCCCCCACCCAATCCCTTTGCCTCAGCAGTATTATAAGCGTCCTTTTAGCCCCTATCCTCGAAACGCACGAAAATTTTAACCAGATACGAATTGCCTATCGAACGTAAAAAACTGCAAATTATGCATTTCCCTAATTAGCTGCGTCACCGTCGAGAACACGAAATAATAATTATACCGAGTTAATATGATAATAGATGCAGCGTGGGAAGTGGCTCTTATTTCGTTTAATATTAATAATCGTGACTAATATGAGGATAACAAGGATGGACGATCATTGTTAAATCCAATTGATTGGCACGGAGATTAAAACAATTTTGAACATTGGCTGGTAGTGTTCTGGTTGGGATTATTCCAAGAGCTGATTATTTTGATCGATCCAGTATATTGTTATATATATATATATATATAAATGCATACGTACATGGGTACGCACATACATACATACATACATATTTTGTACCTGCATAGAGATACGTAGCTCTACATATGTTAGTGAAAATCGTATATATATATATATATATATATATATATATATATATATATATGTATGTATGTATGTATGTATATATGTCGGCGTATATGTAAAGGCTGGATCGCAAACTCGATAATATCGAGAGTTACTTTCGAAGAGAGGAGGTTAAGTCCCTTTTTGTATTTAGAGAATTTTCTTTCCCGCTAGAGAATATGGTTCGTAAAAGTAAAGGAAGAAAGAAGAAAAAAAAAAATAATAGACAAAAGATACGAGAGAAAGTTCTCACGTAAATGGCCAAAGTTCTCGTAATGATATTCTTACTTTATCCGACGCATCTTCTTGAATGGTTCTCGTGGCTTGGTTTGAGTTTATCAAAGACGAAAGATAATACCGCCAATCGAGATAAGAATTGGAGGCAGGAGAAGAAGATAAGAGAGAGAGAGAGAGAGAGAGAGAGAGAAAGAAAGAAAAAGAGAAGAGAAGTAAAGATAAAGAAAAGAAATTGTCCAATTTGGATTTGAACATAGAGCTGGATGATCCGAGGGAAGAAATTTTTGTTCTTTCTCTTTTTATTTTATTTTCTTTTTTTTTCCTTTTTTATTAGTTGTAACCTCGGAGAATCGAAATTTCGTCATCCTCGAAAGGTTTTCTATCGATAAGAAGAGACTCAATTTATAGAAGCACCATCTTCGAACAACGATACGATGTCTTACGATCGGTTCGAAGATTGGCTGTTTCACGCTTGTTCCCTAGAGAAAATAGACAAGTCGTAATCCTGGAACCTAAGAGAATTGGAAGCTTCCAGCAGTTTTCTGGTATATGGCGTCGTACCGTTCGAAATGGAGAAAATTAAAATCAAATGTGTTACGATGTGTACGAGGTGAATGTGAAATTAGAGAAATCGATTAATAGAAACCTATGCTAATTAGAGTAATTGGAAGGATAGGTGGATACGTGATCTCTCGCTTTGAATTCGTTTCGTGCGTCGATGGGATTTCGATGGAACTTCATTATAACCTACGCAAGAGTAATTTACGACCGATTTTATTCCTAATGAATGTTTGTTCGTGTTTGATTGAAGAAAAGAAAGAATAAAAAAGTAAGGAAAGGTATATAAAAGTGGAAACAATAGGAGAAAGGTAAAAAGTAAAATAATAATAATAAAAAAAAAAAAAAAAAGAAAAATAAAAGTAAAATAAAATAAAATAAAAGAAAAAGAAAAGAGAAAATAGATTGGATTGAAAGGGCTGAAAGGGTATGAAAAATTAAAAGTTCCCAAGACGCGTTTCACTAATTAAAGAAATTTTTTTCCGATCGATCTAAAAAGAAAAAAAAAAAGAAAAGAAAAAAAGAAGAAGAAGAAGAAGAAGAAGAAGAAGGAGAGGCAAAGAATGCGAAAGGAAATGCCGAAGAAATTCAATTGCATCTCCCTTCCTTCTTTCTCTCGCATTCTCCCTCTCCCTTTTGCCTTCTTCCTTTCTTTCTTTCTCGATTTGCGATGTCATCGTGAGAGAGTACAGAATTTAAGCGAGGTCGTATACCCTCTCTTTCTTTCTTTCTCTCTCTTTCTCTCTCTCTCTCTCTCTCTCTCTCTCTCTCTACCTATCTATCCATCTATCCATCTATCTATCTATCTCACTGCCCTTTCGAAGTGCGTCATTATTTAAAGTTCGGACTTTTTAAAAAAGCAATTAAATCGGCCTGTCATCCGCGGCCGTTGCCATTTGATAAACGAGCTTCGTTCTATCAGAATCTCTGACTTTTTCTCTTGTGGAAAAGCTTCCATTTTCTTCTTCTTCTTCTTCTTCTTTTTCCCTTTTTATTATCTTTCTTTTTTATTTCAATGTTCTTTTTCTTTTTTTTTCTTTCTTTTGCGTGGCCGAAAGATGGGAGGACGTCACCAGGAAAGAAAGACGATTTGTACAGGACTTCGAATTATTTTTCTGTCTCTCTCTCTCTCTCTCTCTATCTCTATCTCTTTGTTTATCTCTGTCTCTTCCAACACATAGTATATTATAAATTCGTTCGCAAACCTCATTAGGATCGTTCCCGTTGTCGGAGTGTTCTTCATTAAAGTTCACCGCTCGACGTGGATAATAAAGCGAGACTAGAACTCTGTCCGAAGCAATTCTCCTAAGTTCAGTTATTTTTCACTTTCCTAGGAGATAAACGAGACGGCAAATACCAAGCAGAGGTATCGAAAAATAAAACATTACGAAGGCTCATCGCGCTCTCAACGTACTCTCTCTCTCTATATATGTATTATATATATATATGTAACGTGTATATCATCTACGTTGAACGATTAACGCAAGTGGGTTCCTCTTATTGATGGGAAAGCAACTTCGTTCTATATGTTTCATCTTCCAATTTCTACGTCATTTCTCTTCGATTTTTATATTTCAATTATTCCCGATTTATTTCTGACGACTTTTTAAGTTTAACGATTTAACGAAAGGAGGACGATCGAACGATGATTTATTTTTGACTTTTATTACCGATAATGATTTACGAGTTGTTCCAAATGATCTCTCTCATGAATATTTTCTATAAAATAATATTGGTTCCCCCATTGGAACATAAGATTTTTCCTCAGGATGAAATAAGGAGAGAGAGAGAGAGAGAGAGAGAGAGAGAGAGAGAGAGAGAGAGAGAGAGGGAATATGTTAACGAACCGATTTAATTGGATTCTTTGAGTCATCGATTAAAATTTTTTTCTCGATCAATGAGACGGAATATTTTTTTCCTATTCTCTCTCTCTCTCTCTCTCTTACTTTTTCTCTTTCTTTCAAAGGAATCTCAAATTTTTTTCATAGAAATGCCTTTGTGGAAATTTCTAAGAGTGCTCTATATAAAAAAAAAAAGAAAAAAAAGGGAAAGTTACAGACGACGTTAGTTTTACATTATACAGAGAAAAAAAAAAGAGGATTGAATCATGACAGTAGAGATATTATAAATCGACTTATGGAAAATATCATACCTATCGCCTTTTATCATCCTCTCCCACGTGTATACATTTGTCTGAATAATTTCGAAACGTACATAAGTATAGTACGTATATACTATTAAGTAGAGTACCTACGTATTTACCTCTACCTATCTACCTACCTACCTACCTACCTACCAACCAACCTACCTACCTACCTACCTACCTACCTACCTACCTACGAAGTCGTTTTCATGGATTTCAATGTACAACCGGATAGGAAAGTTTTCGGGCTGGCATTCGGAAAGGCAAACTTCGCTCGCAGTTTACTGAGGCGTGCGAAAACCCACGCTTACGTTTCGAACGAGGAGAGAAAGGGATAGAGACGGTTTTAGAGGAAGAGTGGGGGATGGGCGGAGTGGGTGGGTGGGTGATAGAAGGAGAACGTGAACGAGAACGATAAGAAGAAAGTGAGAGATGGTAGTCAGGCGTGAAAAGTGGAAAGCAGAGGTCGGTTTTGGGAGGGAAAAAAAGAAATGGAAGGCTTGAGAGGGATAGAAGAGGTTGAGGTTTTAGGAGAAAGAGGAAGAAAAGCCTGTCTTTGGATATCTTGTTATCTCTCTCTCTTTCCTTCTTTCTTTCTTCCTTTCTTTCTTGGGAGCCAAGGTTACGTGCCGAAGGATTACTTCGAGAGAGAACGACTCGGTGGAGGTGGTGGGTAAGAAGGTAAGAGTGAAAAAAATGGAAAAGAAGAGCGACTGATTTAACAGAAAGAGAAAGAGAGGGAGAGGGAGAGGGAAAGAGGGAGAGGGAAAGAGGGAGAGTGAGTGCACTCCCGAAGTAACCACACAATGCCAGTAGATGTTACGTCGTCGTTGGGATATTTTCGGTTCCTTTCTTTTCCATCAGCATCGACTTTTCTCTTGCTTTTCGCTCTGGTACTCTATTTCTATCTTTCCATCTACGTTGATCCTATTTTATTTATTTGTTGTATTATTTATTTACTTATTCATTCATTCATTTATTCATATTCATATTCATTCATTCATTCATACATTCATTCATTCATTTTTTACTTTATAATATTTAAGTACATTCGGAAGCATGTACTCTTAAACTTGTAATGAACATCATTATTTATGACGACGACGTATGAGAGATGAAAAAGAAAAAAAGAAGGAACAAAAAACAAGAGGAAGAAAGAAAAAGGAAAAAAAATGGAAAAGGAAAGAAAAAATCCTATGATAGTAGTAGCGTATCAACATTAACGATATTACTTTGCTCTCTCTCTCTCTCTCTCTCTCTCTCTCTCTCTCTCTTTTCTCTCTATTACAGGTTTTCTTTTTTCCCTTTTCTTTTATCTTTTTCCATTTTGTTTTTTCTTTTTTTCATTCCACTGAAAGAGTCAACGGCCGTTGGAAAGGTCGGTTATTGAATCGGAACGTGCAGCGAGAGAATTCATATTCGTTGAATTCCTTCGTCGCCTCCGACGACAGTCGCCTTATTTTCCTTTTCTCCCGTCACGCTATGGGGAAATAAAGGCCCTGAAAGAGTCGACGTATATCCTCAAGCCCTTTTATGAACTCCGCGCTAGGTCCTCTCCTACTCGTCGTCTTCTTCTATCGGCTCGGCTGTTCGAGACGAACGAAAGAAATGCGAAGAACGAAGGATGGATGGGTGGGTGGGTTTGGTTGGTTGGTTGGTTGGTTGGTTGGTTGGTTCGGAGAAGTGGGGGAACGTGGGCAAGATGAGAGAGAGAGAGAGAGAGAGAGGTGTGACTGGTAAAAGAAGGAGGGTTTGAAGCTTTAGCTTTGAAAGTCAATGGGAGCTTTTACAGCGCCATTCTTCTTTTCTATTTTAAAAGATAAACCGTATCTTAAACAATAGTATATTTGAACTTTTCTCAATGGATACGAAATATGATGATACGTTTGTTAATGGGACGAGTTAATTGATTGCAATGATATTGTCGGAACGATCGATCAATGAAATCCAAGAGAACAAATAAAAAAATAAATAAATAAATAAATGAATGAACAGAAAGAAATAGTATGAAAAAAGATGACGTTGAGTTAAGGACATTGTATTTTCAATTAGAACTACGGAATAAAATTGCGAAAGAAGATGTAAGAAAATTCATAACGGAAAAAAGGAAAACAATATATATATATATATATATATATATATATATATATATATATATATATATATATAAATAAGATAAGAAAAGAAAAATGTTCCAAATAGTTTCGTCAGAGAGTTAAAATCGGTGTTCTCTTTCCAACGATCGGAAAAATGGTGGTAAAACTGGTAGAAAATCGTAGATCGTTGGAGGGTTCCAATATACCAATGATATGATGCGGTCTTTCCAAGTGAAATCTCGAAGCTCGATACATAGCGTCGTTGCATATGGCACTGTCACTGATACGCTGCGAACAAATCTGCGTCAACCATAGACCGTGGTGCCTGTTCTCGATAATGAGCGATCTGCAAAAATATCGATTCGTCGGAGGAAATACGTATTCGTCCCAGAGATGTTATATATCGACGAATATATATATATATATATATATATATATATATATATATATATATATATATTATATATATATATATATATATTTGTTTCCTTTCTTTTTTTTCTTTCCTTCATTCTTTTTTTTCATGTACCCTCCCATAAGGTAACGTGTCATAAAAACGTTTTTTTTTTTTCGGTTTTCCGTATCCAAGATCGAATTTCATATTTTTTCGCCCGGCGCATCTGAGCCCGTCATTTTACGAAAATCCAAGAAGGATTCGCGAGACGTCTTGTCGGCAACCGAATTTCATTGCGGATACAAAACGGAATTTTCAAAACCCTTCTCCGTTCGTCGGATATATTTCAATGACAAATGATATAATGATATGTAGGTCAAAATGTAACGGAAAAATTGAAATTCGTATACGATATATCAAAGAGGATAGGTATATTCCTTGTGCATATTATATGACACGTAATAACGTCGACTATAATCTTAAAGAGAAGCGTATTGCTGTCTAAAGAGCAAGCTCCTCCCATATTTTTCTAGTATTCTGTTTTAAGAAATACCCTAGACGAAAAATAGAGAGATAGATAGATAGATAGATAGAAAGAGGGAGAGAGAGAGAGAGAGAGAGAGCTTTCTTTCTTTGACGATGCATTGTTGTAAGACATCGGAGAGCTTTTCTTTTCTTCTTTTTTTCTTTTCTTTTCTCGAAGAACACGAAGCCGTCGTTCGGATTATATACATTTTAACGTAAAGTGCTCGAAGAGGAGGAACTTTTTATTGTGAAACAAAAAAAAAAGAAAAGAAATTAAGTAAAAAAAAAGAAAAAGAAAGGAAATAAAAGGGTGATAAGGGTTCGAGAGAGTGAGCGAGAGAGAGAGAGAGAGAGAGAGAGAGAGAGAGAGAGAGAGAAGAATAGGGGGAACGAAGAAGAGTAAATTTTGGTGTTATCGAAAGAGAGCAGCTATCTTACTTGGTTCGACAGAGGGATGGCTGCTTTTCGACGTTGCTCGACAATGTCTGCCACTTGGCACCTTGACGCGCACCACCATCCAAATTCCTTTCCTTACGACGTCCTATCACGTAACTCTCGGCGTTGCGATATCCATCCGAGTAGGACGTACCCTTAGTGGATCCCTCCGAGCGTATACAGTCGAGAGTATTTTCGAAAGCCTGAAGGGACTCGACGAAGCCATTTTTGACTTTGTTCAAACCAGCGCAACAATCTCTCTCAAGATCGTGAATCTTTTCCTTGTAAAATTTAGACATCGACATTGTACGACAGGATCGCTCGAACGATTCCAATTCCTCTTTTAATCTGTCAACTCTCCTTTGATATATCTTGCTATCGAGTAACCTCTCACAATTTCCTGTTTTGCAGCTATCCTAACGGATATATATGTATATACATATATATGAGTGTGTGCGCGTGCGTGTACGTGTGTGTTCTGTGTATATATATTTTTTTCTTTTTCTTGTTATACGAGTGATGTGGGTGGTCGTATGGGTGGATGAGGGATGGTATAGTTCATATCGTAGAGGAGACGAACTTTTTGATTGATGGATTTTACGAGAAGAATATTTCAACTGAACTCACGCCATTACCGTTCCTAAAGTGTAAAACTTCGAGTGGATATTTCGAAGACTGACCACCGTTACCACGATCATATCGGCGAGAGTCTACGAAAGGAGGGAATTTTCTTTCGGTTTTGTTTAGGTTCTTCCTCCCTTTTTGCCTCGCTCTTTTTTTTTTTTTTTTCTCTTGCGAAATTTAAAAAAGAGCGTCGTCAAAGAAGAGGAAGAGGAAAAAGAAATGGAAGAAAATAGAAGAAGAAGGGGACAAGGAGGAGAAGGAGAGTAGTGACGCTCGTTAATGAAAAAGGAAGATAAATTATATATAAGTTTCGAGACGAGAAAGACAGAGACAGAGTGAAAGAGAAAGAGAGAGAGAGAGAGAGAGAGAAATTTCGAAAATGCGTACCAACTTCGAGAAAAGGGTTACTATCGTCCTCGGGTATATATCTTTTCTTCGTATTACCAATTTCCAACCACCTAATCGTATTTATTTCTTTGCTGAGATTTTCCCTTTCCCTACGAAGCGCCATTCGTAATTGACTTAGAACTTGACGTAACGCTGCTATTCGGGGTAAAAGAGCGGCCGAATCTTTTAGGTTACGAATAATAACAGTCTCGTCCTCGCTCGCGTTCGCCATTTTTTCCCTATATCACCTATTGTCGATGGATATACTCGTCGAAATAATACGACACGAGGTACGTTGAAACGACCTCGTAAGTATCGAAGGGACGCTTAAACCCTCGAATTTCTTTCATCCCTATTTTCTCTTTAACCGACGATACACATTCACTTTCTCTCAAAATGTAGCAACGACTTTTGACAGTTCGAGAATCGATATTTGTCATGTATCTCTCTCTCTCTCTCTCTCTCTCTCTCTCTCTCTCTCTTTTTCTTGTTATTATTGTCAATGTAATCGTGATAATCATATTACAAATTTTTAATACTTCCTGCATTATTACAAAATATTTATGGGTAGACCATATTACCGTGATAGATATAATACATATATACGTATATATATATATATATATATATATACGTTGATGATATCGCAAATGAAGAAAATACGTTTATGAGACTGGCGGAATAACCGCCGTATGTATAATATATATGCATACATACATATATACATATATTCATATATACGTAGGTAGATATTTTACATACACCTTTGTAAATATTATAACGCGGAGTCTGTACGTCATAAATTTATCGCGCGGCTAGTAATTACGAGGCGACTACGAAAACGTTAGCTCGTACATTTTCCACGCTTGGGATGGGATCATCCCGTAGGTTCTTCCCAAAGGAAAAAGAAGAAAGATAGATAGATAGACAGATAAATAGAGCAAGAGAGAGAGAGAGAGAGAGAGGGGAGAGAAAGATATATTTCGAGAAAAAAATTTAGTTTCGTTTCATTTCGTAAAATGTAAGAGTTTAAAGGTACGTTAATGTATTTGTTATTCTCTCAAAGAGTCGATCAGTCGCCATTCGAAGAAAGAAACAGAAACTAAAGGAAAGTTTTACTTTTTGTCATCGTTCTTCGAGATAAGAAAAATGACAGGAAAAATATTTTTAAAATATCGTAGACCTTATTACCGCACCGTTCGACTGTAATTCGTTCGTAGAAATAATACCGGTCAATTAAAACTACCGGCATTATTTCAATGTCCCTGGCATTAAATCAGAGTCGTTCCAGGACTGCCGCTCCTCCAGCCACCATCGAAATTCCATTGATCCTCTTCATCACGGTTCCGACACGTACGTCATCCAATCAATAATTGCACCACGTAATTCCTACTTGCCAATTGATTTCTGCTTCGAAGTACACATCCTATATACATATCCATGCATATATATATATATATATATATATATATATATATATACACATATTTATAATATACCTATGTATTCGTAATACGTTTAAATAGGTAAAAAAATCTTTATTCGTTTTATAGCATAGAAAACGATCTTTTGTGTTATTAAAAAAAAAAGAAAATACTCTCGATCGATAAATATTTTTAATCCGAAAATTATTCAAAGTTCACGCGTTCGTTCCAAGGTAGAAAACGAAATAGATACTACTACTACAATTTCAAAACACGATTGATATAACAGATAAATAAATACAAATACATAAATATTAAGTAGATATGTATATGCGCGTTGTATATATAAGAACGCTTTAAGTTTCGAAACTAATTTCACGTAGAAACGACGAGGACAACGAC
Source organism: Dolichovespula sylvestris (assembly GCA_918808275.2). NCBI lineage: Eukaryota > Metazoa > Arthropoda > Insecta > Hymenoptera > Vespidae > Dolichovespula > Dolichovespula sylvestris. The sequence continues at coordinate 6,634,844 of OU964970.1, read as the reverse complement.
GACGTTAAATCGACTCTCGTATTTGTTTAAACGATCGAACGATATCATAGATTTTTCTGGATCTTCGTCATTTATTTATGCGTACCTATCTATCTATCTACCTATCTACCTACTACACCCAAAAGGGATATCTACGATTGCTCTCTGAGATACGCCATAGTTTCGCCTTTGCTTCGCTTCGTATTCAGATTTCAGGCTACGCCGTTAAACGAGCCACCGTGCAACTGTTTACCCGTTCTCCGTGCTACACTTTCGAGGTAATTCGAGAGACGGAATACGAGAGGAAGGATTAGGAGAAGAGAAGAGAACAGAAGAGAAGAGAAGAGAATAGGAGAAAGAAGATGGAGAAAGGAATCAAAGGATCTTAAAAATTGTTATTCAAACGATTTTTTACCCAAATCTAGTCCTCTAAATTATATTTATATATTATATATATATATATATATTTTTTTTTTGTTTATACGCGCATGTATATATTTCGTTCCCTTCGTTATCAATATTAAAATCGATTTGATAGGTCATATTTTGATTTAGCCGGACATCTCAGGGATATTTACGATCTACTATCGCGCTGAACGGAGCCAATAGGGGAAATAAAAAAAAGAAATGTGGACGCTCTCCACCTAATGCCCCGTCCCCCTCTTACTGTCTCCCTCGTCTCCGTTCCCCTCTCATCCCGTATCGTTCATATCGTCCGAAAAACGATATTCCCCGAAAAACTAGCCAAGGTTTCGTTTCTACGTGCCGAAGAATAATATCGTGCCTCCACGCCATCAAATATTTATGGAGAAACTTTTTATAGACGTAATAACGTTCAATGCCCTATCTGATATGCACCGTATCGCATTTGAAGTTCGGCGAGATAAGAAGAGAGTATGAGTGAGTGAGGGATGATAGCTTTCGGAATAATATACGTTCCAATGTGTACGATATATATATGTATTAGTATGAACGCATTTTATGCACTTCCCGATCGATGAAATTTCACTACTTTTTTCCCCCGTACTATATTTTAACGGAAAGATAGATAGATAGTTAGATAAATAGATAGGTAGAGAGATAGATAGATAGATAGATAGAGAGAGAGAGAGAGAGAGAGAGATGCGAAAATTACGGTGCATAATTTGCGCTCGTATAAACGCGAAACAATCTGAAACTCGTTAACGATTCTCCCTCTCCCTCTCTCTCTCTCTCTCTCTGTGAAACTTAACGATCCTTTATAGTTTACTATCTATTCGAGTATAACCCAGAGAAGAGCATGATCGTTTTCGATTTGATTATTAATAACGATTCCGATCGTAGTTTAACGAGCGGCAAATGATTTCTAATTTTTTTTCCTTCAATTTATCCATCGATTGATTGACTGACTGATTGATTGATTGATTGATTTATTTATTTATTAGAAAGAGAGAGAGAGAGAGAGAGGGACGTGAGGAAGAGACACGTGCCGGTCGTGTTAATGAAGAAGCATTATTAGAAATAGGTAAAACGCCAATGTGGCTTCCAATCTCTTTAAAGGGCTTAATGGTCCGAGTTAATTGTTAGCCCCGTCATTGTCGAGCCTAGGAGATTTCGATCCACAACAACCTCGCTTCAACGCTTTTCCCTAACCTCGTCTCCACCCACCCCCCGTTCCCAACCCATCCTCCTCTCCTGCCATCACCGTTCTCTCTCTCTCTCTCTCTATCTCTCTATCTCTATCTCTCTAACCCAGAGCCTCTTCCTCAGACCCAAGATGTTTAATCGGGCAAGAGCGAGCCCCTCGAAGAAGGGTCGTTCCGTAGGAGAAGGGAAAAGGGATAGAAAACGAGGTGAAAGAAAGTAAGTGTGAGTAGTTGGTTGAGTCCCGGAGTTTTCATCTCGGTAATGCATGCAAGAACTTTCCAAAGGTGTAATGAACGCTATTAAACGAAGTGGTTGTGGCCTTCGACTTTTTCCTGAGATGACGATGACTTCTATACGTCGACCTGCTGATATTAGAAATATCTCTTTACGTATGTATCTATGTATGTATGTATATGTATACATCTACACGTATATTCGTATTCGTAGGATATATCTAGAACGAACTGTCTTTTCGTGTGTGTGTGTGTGTGTGTGTGTGTGTGTGTGTTTTTCTTATTACTTGAAACGTATGGCCTCTCACAGCTTAATTCAAAATGACGACTACGTCGTCTCCAAGAGCCATTTTATTTCCTTTCTTTCTCCTCCTCTTCTTCTTCCTCCTCCTCCACTTCTCTTCTTCTTCTTCTTCTTCTTCTTCTTCTTTTCCTTACTTCTTTTTTTGAATTTTTTTCTTCCTGTTTTTTTCGCTAACATCAACCCACAGCCAATTAAATAGTTTAAGAAGTAGTACCGAAAAGAAATTATTGTTCCTCGTTTGGGGATTTTATAGCTGGTATAAAATTAAGTACGGTAGGATACTTGTTAACGTTAAATTCCCGGAAGGGGTTTGCTCCTTCGGCAAAGTCGGTGGATGGATAGATAGATAGAGTAAGTAGGTCCGTCGTCCGTTCTGATCCCCTTTATCCAATGGCGAGAGCCTTTAGAATCGGGGTAGGAAGTTCTTGAAATAAAGCAAACCTTAACCGATTCCACGCGACGGTTTCCATTCGTTAGAGCTCGCTAGCTAGCTAGCTATTTCAGTCTTGTTGGAGGCAATTGCCAAGGGGCAAAGGAAAGGAACCGATAAAGGGGCGAAGAAGGGAAGTGAAGGAATAGGTTGTATAGGAGGAGGAGGAGGAGGAGGAGGAGGAGGAGGAGGAGGAGGAGGAGGAGGAGGAAAACGAGCTTAATTAAACTATGTTTCACTAACCGCAGTATTCGTGCCTCGCCTATTTACGAAATAATCCTTGATTTGGGAGATGAACGAACCAGCGAAGAAGTTTACATACTTCTTGAATATGGAAGATAATATTAATACAAGTTACTTCGTGTTCGATGTGACGATTAAAAGAAAAGAAAAAAAAAAAATTGTAGCGGCACGATCCTCGGTAGTTTTCACGTAGATAAATATAATGAAGGAAGAGATAGACCGGGGGAAGAGGGGAGGGAAGTTTAAGAATAAAAAAGTAGAAGGAGAAGATAGATAATATTATCTTGTAGGAGTAAAACTATCTAAGAGTTGTATCATAAAACTCAAGGAAAACTCGTAAATATTCCAAATATCTATCCATAGTTAGAGAAGCAGCGTGGAATGTCTGGTAGAGGGAAGGTTTGCGTGTGCGTGAGCATCTTAAATTTTTTACTACCAACCTTTATCAATGCAAACTTTGTAATTTCGATGATTCAAAAGAATATAAACAACGACGAAGCGTTTATGTTTACTCTTACGCTCGGTAAAATATCAACCATAAACGATATACTATCA
>OU964970.1:6576474-6626474 GCA_918808275.2 Dolichovespula sylvestris | reverse complement strand
ATATATATATATATATACATACACAAACATAGACATACACGGTAATCGTTTAATATATTTATTAACGTTGAATTTATAATCTCTATATAGCACGATTTACATTAAGATGGTTACACGAATATGTAAGGGTATATTGTAAGTATATCCTGTCTCTATTATATTTACAGATCTCCAAATGCAAGCACGTATATACAGAAATGTTTGTCCAGGATACACACGCGGTCTGTCCTCCTACGTGGTGGCAGTAGTAGTAGTAGTAGTAGTAGTAGTACAACATCGTATAGGAAAAATATCAAAGCTAAGAAGAAAGCTCTCTCTCTCCTTCCCTCCCTCTCAATCTCTCTCTCTCTCTCTCTTTCCCATTTCGTATCCACTTTCGTGGAATTTCATAAAAAGTCCTGCGAGTACAAATTTCTTCGTAAGGAAACGGGCATCCAGGATCCTTATTGATCCTTGGTTGTTTCGAATAAGTTTCCCTAAGCAAGTTTAAATTAAATTTTTCTATCGTCGATATATTCTTGTCACTTGAAAGCCCTTCTTTTATTCTTTTTCTAATTTCTCTCTTTTTCCCTTTTCTTCCCGGTAAGTCTCGCACACCAATTAGAAGAAGGTGCAATGTATAACGAAGAAATTGAAGCGAGGTAGACCTTCGTGAGCACTTGCGAGCTACCTCCTAAAAGCTTCGCACTTAATTATTCAAAGAAAAGTGGTAATTAATGCCACATCCCAAGAGCAAGAGTGCATTAATATACTTGTTTATTCTAACACGCTGAATTACGCGAGAATTCCTTGTCGCTATGGAAATTTGTGAGAGAATGAAAAGAAGAGAGACACACAGAGAGAGAGAGAGAGAGAGAGAGAGATATGAAGATAACAAGAAACAACTTTTTCTTTCTTCGAAGCATCCGCTTATTAAACGGAACTTCTTTTCAATTTTCTGAATTGTACGGGACATTCTACGGGAATGGGGCAATTGAAAAAGGAGCGTAAAGTTGTGCTTTAGTGGCATGAGCACTGTACATTCAAATAGTTTTAAAAGGATGACGTAATATTTGCGTTTGAATTTTAACGCGATAACGAATAAGAATCGACAATGAATTTATGTATTTACATAATTAACGCATACCTGCTTTCTTACCATTGGGATTCGTATTTATATTTGAAACTTCTTTAACAATACCATCTCTCGTTTTTCTTTCTCCGTAAAAGAACGAAACAGGAAAAAAAAAACGAGGAAAAAAGATTGGTCCTTTCAATAGAATTCGTTTCGAGAATGCGATCGAAGAAGATATATTCGATCGATCGAATCTTTAGTAATTGAAAAATTCGATTCTTCGGTTGGCATTAATTAAAGACCAATTATAGTATCGATAAATATATAATACTGTGCCATGGAATAAAATCGGATCAAGACTTTTCTTTTGTTACGTCGAACCAATAGCGCGACGATTTGGTAAAGTGAATAAAAGAAATTTTCGAAGGCTTAGGGATGGGGGTGGATAGGAGGGGCGGGGGCGGTGCGATCGAAGAGGGAAAGGAATATCTGTCAATCCTGAATAGAGAGAGAGGGAGATTTTTTATCGAAAGAATATGACAGAAAGAAATATTATCGAAAACAACGAATATTCTTTCACTAACTCATTTTCTTTTTTTGCGTTTGGCCCTTTAGAGCTGGACCGAAGTAAAAAAGAAAGAAGGAAACAAAAGGAAAACAAAAAAGTGGTCTGGCACAAACACATAAATTCAAACTTCATTCTCATGCGCCTTGGCCAAGAGATGGAGAGAGAGAGAGAGAGAGAGAGAGAGAGAGAGAGAGAGAGAGCTTCCGTTCAACCTTCGAAGCTGACCCGTAAACAACCGACCCGCTTTCGTTGTCCGATCGTTCCAACTTATTTTTGGACAATGCCTCGTCTATCTCCTCCTCTACTTCCACCTCCTCCTCTTCCTCCTCCTCCTCCTCTCTCTCCTTCACCCTCCTTCGCCCCTCCTTCTCACTCTCCTACCCGTTACCTACCTCGTGTTCTACCTCTTTCATCCCGTTTCATTTTTTTTTCTTTTCCCTTTCTTTCTCCTCTTTTTTTTTTCAACGACCAAGTGTCACGTGGTTTTAATATCGGATCAGATTAAAAAAAAAAAAAGAAAAAAGAAGAGAAAGAAATGAAGTTAGGAGTTGAGATCGATCGAAGAGTTTTGCCTATGTAAGTATGTATAATAAATCAAGGGAGGGGGAAAAAGGTGCGGAATCTTTTAAGAAGAGAGAGAGAGAGAGAGAGAGGGTGGGAGAGAGAGAATGATAAAATAAAAGGTGCGACAAGGAGAGAGAGAGGGTTGATCTAACGAATTCATTAATTTCTTTGAGACGGATACCTTGGTAGTGATATCGACGATGTCCTCTACGTATCGACCGTGTGTTAAATTCAATAGTGAGAGAGAGAGAGAGAGAGAGAGAGAGAGAGAGAGAGACCATCGATCGATGACCCGTCTAAAGGATTCAAAAGCCAGAACTGACTCTAAAGCGCGCTTTCAGAATGATGGCGACGAAAGGACTAGCGACCAGATAGATAGATACAACGCACGAGAGAACGAGAGAGAGAGAGAGAGAGAGAGAGAGAGAGAGAGAGAGAGAGAGAGAGAGAGAATGAATGAGTGAGTAAGAGTGAGAGAGGGAGAGAAGGAAGGGCAAACGTGTTTACAGATAGAAGACGCTTTCTGACATTCCCAGCGGTGTTATCAATTTATTTCCGACGTATTCAGTATCCGTACGACCCTCTGAAAGGAACCGCACCATCGTTCCGTCGTTCCTGCATATGGCTAGAAGCAGTTTCCTCCTTCACCTCCACCTCCACTTCTACCATCACCATCACCGTTACCACCACCACCATCACCACCACCACTGCTTCTCTTCCTACTACAGCAATAGCGTAAACCTCCTGCCAGCCATCGCTTTTCTCGGTTGGCGTCAACGTCAAGGTACGCCTACTTATACTTATGTAAGTACTCACTAAACTTACTTATCTATTTACGTACTTACATACGCATGTCCACGTCTGTATACTCGAGATAACAATGGACGTTCCGAGGGTCATAATGTTTTTTTTTCTTCTTTTTCGTGTTTTTCTTTTTTTTCTTTTATTTTTTTTTTTTTTTTTTTAACTAGATTTATCGCAATAGAAACGTATTTCTCGAGATGTGAATTCAAATATGATTTATAGAGAGGTCGTACGTATGATATATCATTTAATTTCAATCTTTTCATTAGATGTACATACTTACATACATACGTAAGTATTTACGTAAATATATATATATATATATATATATATATATATATATATATATATACATGTAATATATATTTCAAATTTAATCTTTGGAATTTATCGTTAAAAGCACATTTTCTGTCCTAGTAATAAACTTTGTTATAATCCGACAAGTAGATAGTTACGTAGCACAGTTAAAGTTCCACACTGATTTCGAAATGATTGTTGATTCGATCGTACCTAATTACGTGACCCCTTTTGACGGGACTACTAACCATATGGCATATACTCTATGTACATATGTATGTACACTCACACACACACACACACACATATATATATATATATATATATATATATATATATATATATATACGTGCGAATTGCGACAGATTGCCCGTTAATTATGTGGGCTTATTTCGTGGGAATTTCCGATCTAATACCATTTCTATCATTTGTCCTTTTATCACGTCGAATATTTTCAACGTTCGACATGGCATTCCAATCTATACATTTCACACGACAATAAAAATAACAACAATATTAATATTAATAATAATAATAATAATAATAATAATAATAATAATAATAATAATAATATTAAACCGTTTCAAGGTTATTACTTATTAAATTGTCTCGTTAAACTTTGATGTCAATGTCATCGTTTATTATCAAAATTCAATGGAATTCCCGATAACGTTCTACGACGTATTATTTCGTATTTATCCGTGTACACGCTTGTAAAATGAAATTAGAGTTGTGTTTACTCGGGTAATTTAACGATTTTATTACGTTCGTTTCGGTGCGAAACTATGCTTGTTTAACGGGAAACGTCTTTGCAGAAACGGAGTTTGTCATATCGGAGTAAATGCATTTAATGTCACTTGCGTGGAAACGATGGGAAAAGTCATGGACTTATTGCGACTAAGTAACGATTTTCACTACGAGCGAAAAGGGTGTCAGATAGTGAAAGATAGACAGAGAGACAGACAGATAGACGGATAGACTGACAGACAGATATATATATATATATATATATATATATATATATATATATATTAGATAGATAGATAGATAATAAAGGAGAGAAAGAAAAAGATGGGGATGTTGACATGAAAATAGCGTGCAAGGCAATACAATCGACGATTTACTCGCAATCGAATCGACAATAACGTTCTATTATCCCTTTTCTTTAAGGATAGAAAGAAAAATAAAGATAGATGGAGAAAGAGAGAGAGAGAGAGAGAGAGAGAGAGAGAGAGAGAGAGAAAATAAGAGAACGAAAGAAACAAACAAACGAAATAAAATAAAATATAAGAAAGGGAGTACCTCCAAACGGAGGAACTTAGTTTTCTCAAGTCGTTTAAACGTTGAACAAACTCGTTTTTCTCTTCCTTCCTTCCTTCCTTCCTTCCTTCGCGAGAAATAGAAAGATAGAGAAGCAGATAGAAAGAAAGAGATAGAGAGATAGAGAGAGAGAAATAGATAGATAGACAGATAGATAATAGATATAGTAGAACACTCGTGTTTTACTATGGCACGAGCGGTTTCGGTCATTACTCGAGACCGCACGTGCGATATGTTCGCTTTAGTAGTGTTTCTACGTAGGCTCGTGACTAACCGGATAGTTGAGAAGAGGAACAAGAGGAGAAGGAGGAGGAAGAGACGATGGTAGAAGAGGAAGAAGAGGAGAAAGGGGAAGGGTAGGTTTGCCTGAAACTCGTAACATTGGCTGGAGGGATGGTCTCGACGTTGAAGGATGGTGTGTCGTTTCGAGACGCGCACGGAATGCTTCGCGATACGCCTGCGATGCGCTCACGACGCGCATAACGTTCCAACGTGTAACTCCTATTTCTCTATCTTCCTCCTTACCCTCCTACTGCTCCTCTCTCTCTCTCTCTCTCTCTCTCTCTCTCATATACAGTATACACACAAACGCACATAAATACGTTGAGAAGTAACGTACTCCTATCCGTTAAAGAGTCAACCATTTATATCTTTCTTTTATTTTTTCACTTTTTTTTCCTTCCTTCCTTCCTTCCTTTTCTCTATTTCATATTTTTCTTATTAACAAGGAAAGATGATGGCTATGACGATGACGACGACGATGATGATGATGATGATGATGATGATAATTCAGTGCTACCGGAGCATAAACTGATAAGCTACATTCGTTCGTTCGTTCGTTCGTTCGTTCGTTCGTCCTTTTCCTTTTCTTTTTCTTCTTCCAATTTTTTATCTTTTCCCCGATAAAACTCACTCAACGTGAATCGTAACCCACGTGAATCGTCATTTAATGAGAAATCGCTCATCAACTCTCCATTCCACCGTGATTACTACTACGCTAGTCCGTTCGCTTTTGTGTCAACCGTGTAGTAAGAGAGATCACGAGCCGATACTAGTCGATGGTCCAGAGGCTGATGCAAGGATTAAGAAATGCTGATTCGTCGGAAAAGCCGAGCTCAAAGTTCGCCCTTTAAAACGACGAGGACTACTACTACTACTACTACTACTACTACTACTACTATTACTACTACTACTACTACTGCTACTACCATTATCACTATTATTATCACTACTATTACTACTACTACTACTATTACTACTACTACTACTGCTGCTGCTGCTGCTGCTGCTACTACTACTAATACTATTACCACTACCACCATTAACTATCTGAGTAGTTAGTGAATCGTCCTTTTCACGGAGGATATCGCGTTTGCTCGCTAGAATCGTGGATTTTACGAGAGAGAGAGAGAGAGAGAGAGAGAGAGAGAGAGAGAGAGAGAGAGAGAGAGAGAGAAGTAAGCGATAACATTCCCGAAGATGAAAGAGAAACGTTAAGGGTTGTAGCCAGGATGAGGAAGGAGTAGTTTAGTTTAACTCTCGACGAAAGGATTCCAATTTCGTGTCCACTCTCTCTCTCTATTTCTTTCTCTCTCTTTCTCTCTCCCTCACTGGCTTCTCTATTTCTTCTTTACATTCTTTCCGTTCCTTGTCAAAAGCAAGTTTGAAGAGGAGAGACGTTTTAATTACAAGTTTTCCCCGTGTAAAATACATTTTCTCGAAAACCCTAGTATAGTACGATTCGTACGAGAAGAGAAATTAACGAGGCTCTTCGTATGGCCACGGGGCCAGGGATTGGTTGAGCAAGGGGACAAGGCTTGGGAGGGATGGGAGGAAGAGAGGGAGAGGCTAGTAGAAGGAGGAAATTTCTAGGAGTAGTAATAAGAGGTCTGATTTATGATCGAACTTTAAGAAGCTACCGCAGACTTGAACGGCTGAGGGAAAATAGTATTTGGGTCGTTTACGAGTTTCTCGTCTCAATTAAGGGTCACTGAACTCATCCTATTCGAAGGGGAGGGGGGGGGTGGGGAGGGATAACATAAACCTTTGCCATCGAACACACAAAGTCCGATCCGTAGTGTGTACCACCGTTGTCGCATATTTTCTTTTTTTCTTTTCCTGTATATTTACGTTTTTGTATTTATTTTTATTTTTTTATTTTTTTATTTTTATTTTTACTTTTACTTTTGTTATTATATTTTTTACATTCGTCTTTCACGTTGACTTTTATTTGTCCTTTTTTTTCATCTTCTCTTTTTCGTATTTTTTGTTTTTCTCTTTTTTTTTTTTTTATTATTCTCTTTTCCTCCCGTCCTCCTGGTTTCTTTTCTTTTTCTTTTTCTTTTTTTTTTTTACGAACAACGACGATGATCTTCGTTTCGCAGCTAACTAGATTTTCAACCGGCTAATTACGAAGCTGCATACGTTTGAAGAGCTTTGCGAGATTCGACTTTGTTCGGAAAGTACTTCCTCGAGCTTTTCCTGGTAGCTTCATTATGTCGCGAGGAAGGGCGGCCGGGATTGGAACGTTAATTGGTCTCGCTTAATTATTCTTCAATTACATTTGCCGATGCTAGCTCACGATAGTACCACTACCTCCTCTCTCTCTCTCTCTCTCTCTCTCTCTCTCTCTCTCTCTCTCTCTCTTTCTTCCTCTACCGCCCTTTATCTTTGTCACTTTTGTTGATGCACAGTACTCGTCGTTTTATTTTTCTCTCTTTTCTCCTTTTTTGTTTTTTTTTTTTTTTTTTTTTTCGTCGTTTCCCTCCGAACAAAGACACTGGATCTAACGCGTTATACGCGTTCTCGTGTAAATAATCTTGTGATAATATATCATCTCAAACTGATTTGCATAATTTTATTGGAGGTTCATCGAGGAAAATTTTTTATAAGCAAATAATTCTCCCTTACCTGTTCCACCCACAGATTCGTCGTCATGATTTGATTCTTCAGATTCTGTAACAAAAGATAAAACGTTGCTTTTATAAAATCGTATCGAGTACGAGTTTAAAAGAATTTACGAATTAACTTTCGCTCTCTATTCCTCTCACTCTTCTCCTTCTAACATATATACACACACGAACACAAACATGCGCATACTTTCTATATATATATATATATATCTCTGTCTTTTTGTTTAGGATATTTTAGAGAAGTCCGTATTCCAACTCCCATGTAAAGCCTGGCCGGCTTTTCATTCTCCCTTTTGTGGCTGTCGTTGACAGTACATTGTAATTTCCGGTTCCAGAGTCGGCTCGCAACTAATTGGATGACTTGACAAGGTCGGTTCAGGGTCTGTTTAGAACGTATGTTCCTTCTTGAACGGGAGTTATACTATCTCTTTCTCTCTCTCTCTCTCTCTCTCTCTCTCTCTCTCTCTCTCTCTCTCTCTCTCTCTCTCTTTCACTTCTAACAGTATATATTTCAAATATTAAACATTTCTATCAATTGTATTCAAATGTTCACTAATTAAAGTCGCTATTTCCAATATTTTATATCTAACTAAACGGTACTGTATGTTTTATTAAAAGTTATTATTAAAAATGACTTATTGATCTGTCCAATACAATACTGTTGCATGTGATACCATAGTACTGTTTATTTACGTATACAATACTACCAATTCCGACATTATTTATTGACCGATCCAAAGTAAAAATGTATGTAATAATAATTTGCGATTTCTGTCCAACACACAAGCACACGAAACAAGAAAGAAAACAAACGGTCTCTCTCTCTCTTCCTCTCTATCTCTCCCTTTTATTCTTTTTCTATAAATTATACAAGAACATTGACGAGACCGAGACACCGGAACGATTAAAATGCTAATAGTACGAAATTGGATTTAATCGATGAGTAAGGACATTCGACTCGCAGTTTTATGGCGAAGTCTATGTCCTCGAGCATGGGTTGTTCGTTGGAGAGGTAAATTATTTTTTGTCGTCGTCGTCGTCGTCGTCGTAGACTGGGGTGTGAGTGAGAAGAGAAAGAGAGAGAGAGAGAAAGAGAGAGGGAGAGAGAGAGAGGGAGAGAGAGAGAGAGAGAACATTTACATGCAAATGTGGTAACGCTGGGACAGGTAACAGAGTTTTTCTACGTTTTTTTTTTTTTTTTAGATAGCACACGAGCGCACGTGCAGAAATAACGAGCGACGTAGACACGGTACTGTTCTTTGCGAAAAAAATCACTCCCTCCTTTTTCCATCTCCTCCCCCTCCATAAACTGTGGCTATGCCGTTGAAAAAAAAAAGAAAAAGAAAAGAGGAAATTTCATAACTTCACCAGATTTCGTGTATTAACGTTATATTTTCATTCTTTCTCTTTCGCATTTCTCGTGAAATCATTTTGTTGTTATTGTCGTCGTCGTCGTTGCTTTCTATTTTTCTTCTTTCGTTTTATAAAAAGGAGACTAAAGTCTGACCACGTCTTTCATTGTAGTTCATCCGAATTACGTTTATTTACATATGGTTGTTTGAAGTTGAGAGATATAGATTGAAGAGAGAGAGAGAGAGAGAGATACAGATAGTGAGAAAGAGAAAGAAAAAAAAGAAAGAAGAGAATTTAAAAAGATCTCTCGTGGTCCTAACAGGAAGAGGACATATTTAAAATTTGCGAGAATCCCGAATCGATTGGAAAGGAACGTCTCGATGGAAGAAGTTTTAACGAGTTCGTACGTCTTCGTACGAACGTAACTCGAGGGTGATTGTGCAGACTGGAAAGTGGTCGAAGGGCTCCGATGAAAGGCGAATAAGGGATGATTTTACGCGCGAACTACGCCACTAGGAATAGCGCAACGTGCGCCTAACCAACTTCACGTTCGCCATTTTTCCTCTCGACGATTCGGTATTCATAGTTCCCGGCAGCGTCCCTACGTGCCTCGCATTTTAAAGTGCCTCACTGTTCTACCGATTTATATTAGATCTTTTACATTTTTTTTCATTCCTCAAATTTCTTTTTTTCTCATTTTTTTCCATCTTCTTCTTCTTCTTCTTACGAGACATTACGACAAAGCGTCGAAATATTTTTATTTGTCCTATGTAAAAATAATCGTTCGTTCGTTCGTTCGTTCGTTCGTTCGTAAATTGGTCAACGATATCGTTATGGCGAAATCTAAAAGCAGTTGATAAACTATAACGGAGTAGTAAAGTATCCGTTTAGAGTCGATCAAAACGAATCATTTGTTAGAGAGTTACGTATCTATGCTTACGTGGATAACGTAGTTAAGTTTCGAGAAGACCAATCGATTTTCGAAAATTCGCTACGACCGTCAAAGGTAGACCCTTTGCTAACACTGGCAGGAACGAGCCAATCGGCTTTGCCGTTGCGTTTGATCGATCGATCGCTCGTTCGCTAGCTCGCTTTGATTACCAGTTTAGGGCTTATCGCTCGACGTTTGTTCGTTCGAGCAAGCGTAGGCGCCCGCTCGAGCTGACCCTTATTCGGGCACACAACCCACTCCAAATCAGGGTCATTCGGTCGAAGCGTAAATAAGATCAACGAGCAACGAACCCCCATCGACTTCGCCGTTATTTATCCATTCGTATCAACTACCGGCGTTAAGCTATTATTACGTTTACCATGGTAGGACGTTTTACAATTATTTTCGTTTTCACGTATATATATATATATATATATATATATATATATATGTGTGTGTGTGTGTGTGTGTGTGTGTGTGTGTGTGTGTGTGTGTGTGTGTGTGTGTGTGTGTGTGTGTGTGTGTGTGTGTGTGTGTGTGTGTATGTATGTTCGTTTACATGTTCGTTTACACGTATATATATATAAATATATATATATATATATATATATATATATATGTGTGTGTGTGTGTGTGTGTGTGTGTATGTATGTATATATATATTTCGTTTACACGTATATATATATATATATATATATATATATATATATTTTACGAGATAGAAATTAATCGATCTCGATTATAAAATACCGATAATAGATCGTATCGACGTCGAAGCCTTCCTTTGTCTCGTATTATTTAACTCGATAATCGACGTGGTTGTGACACCCGATCCTCGATTTTTCACCGAGTTAAACCGAACAAAGCGGGAAACGAACGTTCGATTTCGTTTCACGTTTTATCATTTCATCTTTTCATCGTTTTGTCGATATTAACGCGTTAATGCATAACTCGTTCTTGCTCGTTCGATGTTATGTGTATGTATATATATATATATATATTTACACATACACACAAACACACATACATAAATACATACATACATAGATATATGTATGATGAAGGACACGCGTTATAAGTCTTGATATTAGTCATGCCAGACTAAATCCTAGCGAAACCAACACGATTAGCTTACAGGGATTACGAAAAGCTCTTGTGTCCTCTCGGTACTGAGGATTAAATGCGAGTACTTTCCTTTAAACAATTATCCAACGTGAAATATCCTTACATCGGACATTTATCATAAAAATAACTTAACGAAGATCTGTATACTTACGTACTTACCTATCTCTGGTATTATTCTTGTTTCTCGTTTTTCTTTCTAACTTTTTTCTTTTCTTTTTCTTCCTTTTTTATTTAACTCGGTATCTTTAATCCACCCTATTCGTTACGAACAATATCAATCGTATGTAAAATCATATGCGAAAACAATCAATGCCAAAGGTTATGACGCTTTAACTCGTGTTACTCCTGTTACTTTCACCTAACCGTACGAATAAATTTAATTATCAACGAGAACATAGCAGGATACATGAGCATAGGAAAGCGCAAAATCATACTAACGTAATATTATCACGATCATACGATCGACAGCTAATTAATTCAAGTTTTATCAATGTAGATTAGAAGCGTACAAGCGTTCGTTCGCTCGTTCGATCGTTTTATTGATCGTCGGTTAATTCTTTTTTGTCCTTCTCTCTCTCTCTCTCTCTCTCGCACTCTCTCTCTTCTTCTTTTTTTTTTTTTACTCGATTAAAACGACACGATGCACGGTAGTATTGAATTTAATTTATAATTTGAATAATTTAAATGACTAGCGGCACGTACACGAATTTGATGAAAACGTAAAGTTCGGGGTGACGCGAGGAGAAGATAAAAAAATGGAGGAGCGGGGAGGTAGAAAGAGAGAGAGAGAGAGAGAGAGAGAGAGGGGGGGGAAAAAACGAATGATTCGTCAAAGCGAACGGTTAATTGAAACGAGTAGGAACGTCAATGTTTGGCCTGTACTCATTGCGTGAATTTCATTAGCGGGACCGCAACGTATTACGGTGATTATACGGTTAGCTAATTAATCCAGCTATTATTCTCACACGTATACGCGCTTTTCCGGCTTCGCGTGCATCGCGAGCTTGTAATTAACTTCGCGGAAATGAATTTTATCATCAGAAATATATATATATATATATATATATATATATATATATATAAATATATACACACACTTTATCGTCTGACCGAAAATCGGTTTTCGATTTTTCTTTCTTCTCCCTTTTTATTTCTTTCGCTTCTTTCTCCTTTTTCTCATTCTTAATTTTTTTTTTTTTTCTTTTTGTGTGCGTTACTTTAGAACGTTCCATTATACTTTTCCTTATCGAAACGAAAAAAAAAAAAGAAAAGTGAAAGAAGAAGCAAAGAATCTCGATATGCAGTTCGTCGAGAGTAAGAAAAAATAAGGAAGAAAGAGGAAAGAAAGAATATTATATAATTAGGTATTATTATTATAATATATTATGCACGGCAGAGAACAGTAGTAGAGGTGATGGTGGTGGTAGTGGTGTAGAACGAATTGGGTCAGTCGATGAAAGAATACAAAGAAAAGCGGGAGGCTCGGGGAAACGTGTCCGTGAGTAATTGTTTCGGTAGTTAACATATTCAAAAGTTGGACTAAATCGTAAGATTAAAGAGAGAGAGAGAGAGAGAGAGAGAGAGAGAGAGAGAGAGAGAGAGAGAGAGGAAGGGAAAGAGAGTATATTGTGCGAGTAAGAGCCAAAGGTGGCGGTGCTCTCGTTATTCGGGGCCGTAAATAGAATCGAACGTGACTCGAATGGGCAAAGACGTTTTCTCGTAATTTACAGGGAATGCGACTTTTATCGTCGAAACTCGAGGAATATAATTTACCCGTTGAATATTCAATACCGTGACTGGCTAGATAATATTGAAGAAGGAGGGAAGTGTTCTTGGCTAACGAGAGAAACCTGAAATTATTCAGAAAGGGAAAGAGAGAGAGAGAGAGAGAGAGAGAGAGAGAGAGAGAGAGAGAGTAGTCAATAGGAATGGTTAAAAGAAAAGTAGAAAGAACAAAATCTAATTTGTTTCGTTATTCGAGGATAGGAGAGAAATAAGAGGAGGAGCGGAGACAAAGAGAGAGAGAGAGAGAGAGAGAGAGAGTTTAGGTATCGTTGAAAGGTGTATAAAAGGAAGGTTTTACGAGGTAAAAAGAAAGGCAATGCCAGTTGGACAACGGGATAGCAACGACAGCCGGTGCCACTTGCCAGCTCCGTGTCCAATATGCAAATCCTTGGTTCTTCGTAAGAGCGAAGAAAATATATTCTATAAGGAGTGAGATTTCCCGAGTAGCTTCGTTTACTACGCCCTGGCTCTCTTTCATCATCATCCTCTTCTTCTTCTTCTTCTTCTTTTTCTCGTTCTCTTTCTTCTTCGTTTTTTTTTCTTCCTCTCTTTTCCTTTTTCTTTCTCTTCTCTCTCTCTCTCTCTCTCTCTCTCTCTCCCTCCTTTTTTTTATTCTTTTCTATCCATTATCTTTTTTTTTAATCTTTTTTGTTTTCCAAATCTCCAAAGTCGAGACGCATTTACGTTCCGTTCTACATTTTATTTAAATTTTTGCGATGCGAGAGATCCCAACTTGTATGCTGCCGTGAAAGGGAAATTCTCTCTCTCTCTCTCTCTCTCTCTCTCTCTCTCTCTCTTGTTATTCTTTTTTCTTTTTTCTATTTTCTCTCTCTCTCTTTTTTTTTTTGCTCCTGCAAAGAGCTGCCACGATGTAGACCATTAGTCGCTGAACTTCAGCTTTCATCGTTCCTCTCTCATAACTGCTTCTATGATGTTAATTCATTATTAATTATAGCGAACCTTTCTCTTTCACAAGCACACGCGCACACCTACGCACACGCACATGCACACAAATATACGGGATAGCTTTTAAATGACTTCGATCATCGACCCCTTTTCAACGACGGTTAATCGAATACGGAAAATCGACTATTTACGATCATTTATCGCGTGGATATTCGTTTTCACGTATATACCAATCGAACGAATGTAACTAATTAATACGTATCGTTAATCGATGCAATTGAAAATTAATATTGAAACGAAATAGAAACGTGTTGTTCGATGGATCATCACTCGAATGATTATAACAGGGTGTCAGGATAAAGGATTGGGATCCTTTCCACACCTACGCGACAAAAAAAAAACAATAAAAAAAAAAAAAAAAATAAAAAAACAAATAAAAAATTGACCGGCCAACAGAGTTTTCCCAAAATGTTTTGCAGTACTCGAAAGCTCTCGGCGTGCGACCAGTAAACATTTTGCAGTCGACCGCACAGTTTTTGAGTACACTTTCGACGGATATTTTTCTCTCTGAATGTGCTGGGATTCGCGGCTATTCTCGTAAAAAGGAAAGAGAAAAAGGAAAGAGAACAAAAAGAAAAAAAATATATATATATATATATATATATTTATTGGAGAAGAATAACCGGTAGAGTATCAAAAATTTATACAGATCTGTAGTGATATCTGTCAAAAACAGCTGTTCCCACATTGATTCGTTGCGATGTGTAAAATTGAAAAATATGTAAATATAAAGGAATTCCCCTGCGATCTCTCCGAGTCTTTTAAAATTTCCAAACTGCTTGTTTCGTACCAGACTGTCACTAGATACGCGCACACACACACACACACACACACACATACACATTTCTCTTTCGAAAAATTCTCAAAGAAATATTCTATTTCGTCTTATCGATGTATAATATAATATAACATTACTTCAAACGTTATATTTCTTATATCTTCGAGCATGACAATATCAATTTATAAACTCCCCGTGGTTTTCGTCGACGCAACACGAACTTCGTAGAGTTTATATATACGTATGTTTATAGGTATTGCGATTGGTATAGGAGGGGATGGCGGGGAAAGAAAGATGAAGAGGGAGGGAAAAAATGAATGAAAGAGTAAAAGGGTTCCGGAAAAAAAAAACAAAATAAAACAACGAAAGAGAATAAAAACGTAAAACCGCACATTTTCGCCGGCAAACGCATAATGAGATGATCCCGTTTTAAACTTGCAAATATAAGCCGACACATGCGCTGCCGGATGCTATGGCGGTAACACATTTATGTGTGGACTTATAGCTACGTAACGAATGGTAGTCGGTGTATCTGCTTTGTATGTATGTATATATATATATGTTTCGAGGTAGGTAGGTAGGTAGGTAGGTAGGTAGGTAGGTAGGTAGGAAGATAGGTAGGTAGATAGGTAGGTAGGTAGGTAGTAGATGCATAGAGAGAGAGAGAGAGAGAGAGTGGGTGGGTGGGGGGATGTAGAGGGTGGTAGGACGCGAACGCGGCTCTTTCGGCCAACGCCTATGAATAATGCAGAAAGTGTGCGAGTATGCCATGACGCATGACGCTACTTCGTTTACGTTTGTATACACGGCACTCAGGGAACGTCATATCCCATGAATCGACAACGAATTCGCCCTTCCGAAACTCCTTTCCCTCTTCTACTCCTTCCTCTTTCTCTTTCTCCCTTACTCATTCTATATATATATATATATATGTGTGTGTGTGTATTGTTCTTTTTTTTCTTTATTTCAGGCTAGCAAAGAAAACCGAAAAATGGTGGAAAATCTGACTCTGTCGTCGTAATCTTAGCTTTTAACAGCAACTACTGAGGTATATATATATATATATATATATATATATATATATATATATCCATCGCATAAGTTTTTCGTGAATCGATTGAACTCAATCCAAATGCGCATAATCCTGTATCGGTTATGTTATCTCTTCTCTCTTTCTCTTCGTAACAATGCAAAGTTTTGTTTTCATCTCTTTTTCTTTTCCTTTCTTTCTTTCTTTCTTTCTTTCTTTCTTGTTTGCCATCTTTCTCTTATAACGTAGATATCCAAGAAGAATTTACATATTTATGAAAGAGAAAAAGAAAGCGAGAGAGAATGAGAGAGAGAGAGAGAGAGAGAAAGAAAGAGAGCAAAAAAAGAAAAGAAATCTCGTCTCAACGTTTTTCAATTAAGTCCATACGAAACGAATGGGAAACGTTCTGTTGGCGCTTAACAAATAACACGATTGGTTCTTTGAATTTTTCAAACTAAAAAATTCGAGGGGACAAACGTCTCGCCTGTTTCGTTCGGATACAAATTTTATTATCTCAACAAACGTACTCTCATTACGGTGCCCCAATTAATCAAAATCGTCAACATCCGTTCGGAAAACTAGAATGCGAACTATTGCGACTCCTCTTCTTTTTCTGTAACTCAATTGTAATTATCGTGATGAGACCCACTAGAGGATGCATCGGCGTGATTTGATGCCAATCGAAAACTAGAAGAGGGTCGAAAGGACGAAGAGAAGTAGATAAAATTGAAATAAATTAAGGGCAGACTCGTCGGTCGATCGAGATTTACGAAATAATAGATCATAAGATCGAAGGGTCAAATTAAATCGATTTGTTAACGGCATAATAAGAACGTAAGTATATTAATCTCGATTATTTAACATTTTACCAACAAAAAAGGAAAGGATAGAAAGAAAATATTAAAAATCAATGACATTGAATATTCGAGTTTAACGAAGGATAAACTTTGGATTTTCGGCTATGATTTTGCAGCTGGACGTCATGGAGTTGTTAGTAATCGAACGAACGAACGAGTACTCACTTACTTACTTACTTACTTACTTACTCACTTACTTACTCACTTCGGATATAGAGATAAGCGTATAGTGTTTGATGAGCGAGTAAAGGGTTAGAATGAAAGCTATTACTCGGTTAGACAAGAATAGAAAGAGATAAAGAGATAGAAGCGAGGATGGTCAAAACGGTAGACCCCCTTTGGAGGATAGGGAGGGGGGGGGGAGGGAGGGGCTTTGGAGAAGTTACATAGAAATCCACTCAACGTTTGTCGTGATCGGCACTACTCTCGGATTTCTGACAGAATCTTGTCAAAACAAAAAAAGAAAGAAGAAAACAAAGGGAAAAAGAAAAGAAACAAGCGAAAGAAAAAGAACGAATCACCGTTAAGTCGTTTACAGCCCGCGTTGCTTTCGCGTTTAGGATTAACACGTTCGTCGTTCTTTTATTTTATTTTATTTTATTTTATTTTATTTTATTTTTTTTTTTTTATTTTTTTTTCCTTTTTCTTTGACTTTCTGATAAGGGGTATAACGAATCCCTCGTAAAAATTCAACCACGAGAAATCATTCGTCTTCCACTTAGAAATCTTTATAAGCAGCGTACGTGCAGCATACGTACGTATAATATGTATTCATACGTTTCGATCCGTCGAAATTTTCTATCCGAAGGTGATCCTTCAATTTTTATTTATCTCGAGAGCCTCGTAGATATATCCTTCCCCATCCCCCTGAACGAACTTGATATATCGTAGAAAGGCCAAGCTTTTGCATTTCCTTAAATCCCATTTTAACGAAATATTTCAAGAACGGTTATAGAAGCGTGCGCGATATCGACAGGTAAATAACGCTCCCTTCCCTCCCTTCGTTTTTCTTTTTTTTTTTTTTTACATAACATCAGATTGCTCCTTTTATCAATATCGAAAATGTATTTTTTCGTTTTATCGATTGACATACCTATCTATATTACATGGTTTATTTTAAATGCATTGGGTTATTTTATTTATATATATTTTTTTTTATATATGTATATACACACACAATTATCGTAAATATATATATATATATATATATATATATATATATATATGTATACATAGTATCTCTATGTTCATAATTTCGTCGATTTTATTAGAAGAAGATATATAACAGGTTTGAACAAAATCTTTCGAATGATCACGATATACTTGTATACTAATGGGAAAAGGATGATACGTAGAGGAGACAGTTAAAATAATCCGACGATTTTTGTTCGAGGTCTCTCGGTCGTACGAATGGGCGTTTGAGCAGGCATCGAACAGTTAACGACAAAAAAAAAATTCCTCGTTTGGTCGAATCGTTAGCGGCGCCGTTATGTTCCATACGAGACCGTATCGCCTCGGGGACAATATTATATCGATTGCAACGGAACGATATGACTTGAATAGGTAGGGAGAAAAAAAAAGAGAGAGGAAGAAAAAGACAGAGAGAGAGAGAGAGAGACCAAGAATGTGTCGTTCTTCTACGACGATTAATCTCTCGTTAAGTGGAATCACAACGAGACGAATTTAAAGAAATTAATAGGGGATTATTCCTTTTCTTTCATTTTTCTGTCTTTTTGTCTTTTCTCTCTTTTTTTTTTTTTTTATTATTATTATTATTATTATTTATTACATTCTGAAAAACGTAAATAAATAACGATAAGCGATATCGCGATATTGAAAGTAATAATTTATCTTTTGTGACGAAATATCAAAGAGAGAAGAGGAAGATGAAGAGGTAAAGAAGAGAAAGAGAGAGAGAGAGAGAGAAAAAAAAAGGACATACTTAATTACGATCGATGATTGGACGCTCTAATATTTCCGACGGGTATATATTTTTCTAAAAAAAGAACACGTAGACTATTGGAAATATATTATCCACGAAAACACTTGGCGCCAAGGCTTCTGCATCGTCTGTCTTCGATATTTCAAGCGAGTTATAAATTTTCAGTTTTATCGTATATGCGCACGCGCGCACAGACAGACAGATAGATAGAAAGACAGACAGACAGACAGACAGACACGGACAAATGAGTAAAAGATACGGGGAAAGAGAAGGAGAGTCGCATTGAAAATACAGACGTAACGGACTCGAGGTGAAACCGTCAGAATTAATACAGCGAGATTTTGTACCTTCTGTGCTGGGATAGACAGGAGTCGCGTAAAAATAAATTTTATCGGATCTTTATCAGGTTTAAATATCGAATATTCGAAAAGTGTTCATTTTGAAACGTTAAAATCGTTCGTCTGTACCGTATTACGTCGGAATATAAAGTTTATTATAACGTTAGGATGGGTTTGTTAGGAAAATTGAATAATAATCGAATAATCGTGCCATAATGGAATCAGTTGGAAGTCAGTGACGTTATCAAAATTCTATAAAGATGAGTCGAGGTTTCGAGCCGGATGGGTGACAGCTGACGGAAATTATAATGAATCTCATCGTAGCATCCCTCCACTCTCTCTCTCTCTCTCTCTCTATCTATCTATCTCTCTCTATTTCTCTCCCTACCTTACTCCCTTAGCCTATGCTTACTTGTATAACCAAGAGAAGGTTTACTTGCCGTCGTCTATCGCGGCCATTAACCATGTCGACTTCGATCTTCATTAAAGAGTCGAGATCGACGAAGTTTAAATAACCGGTGAGATGCTCCAAGCAAAATTTCCGTGACTATCGTTCGTCACTGTTTCCGGATACTACTTTTTCTCTTCTTTTCTTTTTTTTTTTTTCTTTTTTCCTTCAACCCCCCTCCAGTGACCCCTCCCACCTATAACTCGTACTCTCAATAAATCTCCCTCTCTCTCTTTCTCTGTCACTCTCTCTTTATCTCTATTTTTTCTCAATGTTTTATCATACATTTAAGATCGATAAGATCTTAAAATGAAGATGATCTTATAACCATATGGGTGGATAAATTCGTATTGATTTTAGCAAACCGATTGGATTAACGTCTAATCCACGGCATGCTTTGGGGCTATCGATATCGTTATTAATCCAGGGATGGGAATTTAGCTAGCGTAGTAGATGCTAGCTTACAGCAAACGTATTTACCAAGCTATAATATATTATCCAAAGTACAGAGAGAGAGAGAGAGAGAGAGAGAGAGAGAGAGAGAGAGAGAGAGAGAGAGAGAGAGAGAGAGAGTGAGATATATAGATAGATAGATAGATAGAGAGAGATAGAGAGAGAGAGATGGAGATGCCTTTAGCATCGTGCAAAGTACCTATCCGAAGCTTTCGGTTATTAGCGCTATCACGGTACAGCTAGAATCGACCATTAGCTGGCCGTTCTAGTCCTAGATATGTACACACACACACACACATGCAATCGTCCCTATAAATCTATATTTCAGAACAGGCGACCAAGTAAACGAGCATTACGTATTCATATCGAGAGGAGAACATCGTCTAATTCCGGCATCTTCCTGAAACTGGCCCTTCATGATTCATCCCTTTTAATACCCGAACCATCTAACCCCGCGATCATCCTCCTTCGTCCTTCTTAAAAAGCTTCCGTATGAAATGCTTTTGATTTATGAGAGAGAGAGAGAGAGAGAGAGAGAGAGAGAGGGAGAGAGAGTATGCGTGCATCGACCGAGGGTACACTCCTCCGGGGTTCAAAGGGGAATAAAGCGGAATTTTAACCGTCCTTGAATTAAAAAGCTCGAACGAACGTCGACGTGAATTTTGTTTGTTTGGTTTAATATGTGTATATAAGCGGGCGCGCACACATTTTTTCTTTCCCTCTCTTTTCGTTTCTCTTTTTGTCTCCTCTCTCTCTCTCTCTCTCTCTCTCTCTCTCTCTCTCTCTCTATCTATCTATCTCACTCTTTTTTCTTTTCTGTTTTTCTTTCTTTTTTTTTTTATCTTTTTTTTTTTTTATAACGCGATACCACCAGAGATAAAATTTTCCGATGGGATATTTCGAATATGGGAATGGACGATAATAGCGTTCTTTTACGTGTGTCACTCGTTGAAAAATATAAGCGGGTACAGTCGGAGAAAATCATTTGACGTTAGTTCGCGAATGGAAATTTTCGAGGAACGCTGACTACTAAGGGATTTCCTAGAAAAGTCGTAAGACTAAAACCGACAATAAAACTGTGCCGTTAAATGCAAGCCGGATTTTGGATAAGCGTAGAACTTGGCGAATAGACGAGTTTTATCGTCGGGCACGTTGTTCAAACGAGTTGAATCTAGGTATTTGAAATATTCTCTGATTTATTTTTCCTACTTCTTCTTCTTCCTCTTATTCTTTTCACTTATGTTGGATCTTTATTTCTTCTTTTTCTTTCTTTTTCTTCTCTTTTTATTTATTTATTTTTTTTGATAAATAATCACGAACGCGTCGAAATAAATAATTCGACAATGATATATATATATAGAGAGAATCGTTCGATCAAAAAAAAATAAAATTTAGATATTGTTTTTTTTTTTTTTGCTCTTCAAATAATTCACTACGATCGCGTCAAAATAATTAATTTGAAAATAATACATGAAGAGTGATCGTTCGACTCCCTTATCTCACCTTCCACCTCTCTTCCCTCTCCCCCCCCCCCCCCAACAAAAAAAGAGAGAAAAGGAAAAAATGGAAGAAGGAGAGGAGAAACATGCGAAGCAGAAAGAATATATGTAAAAAGAAAAGTAATAAAAATAAAATAAAAAATCTTTCATACGTCGGGAAACGTGAAAGCCATTTTAACGAAGATAAAATTTCATATTTAGCCTTAAAACATTTAATCCTGTGGTTAAAAACGTATTCCCTATCTGGGACATTCGATATAAAAATAAATAAAAATCAGAGAGATAGAATATTGATAAGTTTAACCTATGGCCAACGAGGTGGATCGTGTGTACCGACGAAAGGCTTTCCCGAAATAGGGATTGGAATCACAATGGCGTTTAATTAAAACGTAGCATTCACTCTGACCGTTACCAGAGTACTCTGCTGGCTGGTGAAGTTACCTACCTCGCGGTATTCTGCCTGAATGAATTTAGCTGAGAGTTACGCTTATATATGTACATATGTATGTATTTATGTACGTATGTACGTACGTATGTACATACGTCGAATACACATGAGAATTTCTTTCCCCCTCCCCCTTTTTTCTTTTTCTAACATTTTCGTTCTTTTTTTTTTTTTCTATATTCCTTCTATATTTTATTTCCCGCATAAAAATATCGTCCCAATAATAAACGTACCGAGATAGTGATCTTCTCCTATCGTAAAAATTAATCATCGTATCTCACAATTTCTTCCTTTTATTTTTCTTTTTCTTTTTCTTATATACCGTGACCTCTGTGTGTATAGCTTCAGAGATTTTTCCAAGATCCAATTAATTACGGATTTTTCTGAGTGCTTCATTTCCCACGTGAGATACCTAAAGAACAAAGTTCCATATCGTCGGTGTCTTTCGTTTTTCACAAGCTTTATCTCTCTCTCTCTCTCTCTCTCTCTCTCTCTCTATCTCTCTTTCCTTCTCTTTTTCTCTCTTTCTTCTTCTTTCTCTCTTTCTCTTTATTTCGAACAGTAGATACAGTAAATTCCTGTCTATCGGATTAGCCTACTTTTAGTCCGCTAACATCACCTAGATAGAACACTAATCTAATCTAATCCAAGCTGACCTCCAATTTAGGAATGCCGAGAATCTCGATTTGTACTAGTGCTATGTGTAAACGACTATAGTCGTATGTAGAAACATATATATATATATATATATATATATATATATACATGAAGAGAGAAAGAGAGAAAGAGAGAGAGAAGGAGAAAGAGGAAGAGAGAAAGAGTAGCTAATATGCATAAGCTCCAATGAAACGAGTGAGCTTCCGCATGCCTGTATCATTAGTGCGGTTTGATATGGATCCGGAAATCCCTGTTTACCTTGGTCGAAGGAAGCGGAAGTGTTTTACTTGATGGATGCTAACCAAAATTTCCTCGGCGAACTAATTTCACACTTTCGGAGAATCATATTACAGAAAATCCAGTATCATCGGTTTTATGGTGAAAAATTTTTCGATCTAATGGATGTTAAATAAGAGAAGCATTGTGGTGTATAAAAGTTTTGACGGATCGTGCTATTAATGTCGAACGAACGTTAAATGGATCACTTACGTGAAGTAGATAAAGTGATATTGGCTTCGTACTCGTTAGATAGATGAATCTTAAAAATCGAATGAAAAAGAAAAAAAAAATAATAATAATAATAATAATAATAATAAACAAAAAGGAGAGAAAGAGAAATTATAGAACATTTAAAACAATACCCGCCGTACCGCCATTAATTATTAATATTGACCGTTTAATCGAAACAAATATTTATTTATCGTCTCCATACCATTTACGCATATTATTTACATACATTCCGATAAAATGCTTTAATGCAATTCAACATTTCGAACGTATTATATATGGTGTATGCGAGAGCTCCGAGGGAGAGAATTTAGATAAACCAACAAAAAAAAAATTAAATAAAAAAAAGGAAAAGTAAGAAAAAAAAAAAGGAAAAGGAAGAAAAAAGAAACTCTCGCAGGAAAGGAGGATAAACGTCTTCCGATTTTCGTGTTCCACGAGAATCTTGGGCGGCCGTGACGCTCCATAAATTCGTTCAAGATAAAAATCTTGGAATTAGTATTCCGAGTGGCGTGTCCAGAGTTTCCAGCTTAAGTTTCGAATCGTAGATCGAGAAGATTTCGTAGAGTGAGAAAGAGAGAAAGAGAGAGAGAGAGAGAGAGAGAGAGAGAGAGAGAGAGAGAGAGAGAGAGTTTTGCCATTCACTTCGATGGCTGATCATTAATCTATCTCTTCTACTTCTTCTCTTCTTTTTCTTTTTAATTTTAATCAATGCCACCACGAGTATCTTTTTACTTATCTTTGTTTTTCTTTTTTTGTATATATTTATTTATCATTATAATTTTGTTACCTTTTTTTTTCTTTTTAATTAACGACGACGAACGTAGTTAAAGTGAAAGATCAGTGGCCCCCAGCACAGTCCCATAAATCGGTCGATCTCGATTAAGAAGCAAATCGTAAAAGAAAGAGAGAGAGAGAGAGAGAGAGAGAGAGAGTGAGAGAGAGAGAGAGAGAGAGAGAGAGAGAGGGGGTGACGATGAACGTTTAACCGAGCGAGTCGTTCCTCTTTCGAGAATCTCATTAACGTTAAGCTACACGCACGCGTAACGCTTTAATTAAGTTCGCCGCTCGTTATCCACCTTCCTACTTGGCGAATAAGAAACGGAAAAATGTAAAAGAGAAAGAGAGAAAGAGAAAGAAAAAGAAAAAGGAACAAGCAGGATAGAAAGTGAATTAAGCATCGCGACTTTAGACGAGTTTACGTAGAATTACGTTCGTAATTTCTTTCGAGAACTACAGAATTTTTAGATTGAAATTTTTCAGAAATGAAATATTTTCTTTTTTCTTCTCTTTTCGTTTTTCTTTTTTTTTCTGCCTTAATTTATAATAATCTCTCCGTTCCACCGCACCGTCCCTCCCCACCCCCCGCCCACCCCCCACACGCACTCCAGCCCACCCCATCCGTCCAGAAAATAATATCGCGTAAGATAAATTCTCGGCTAGAGAAAGAGAGAGCAATTACGTTCGAGCGTTTTCCATAAAAATGTTTCCCCGTCGCATTTTCCGTTCGTATGAAAATTTTTTCCTTTCATCCTTTATCGCTCCGATTAGAATCGTCTTATTTTTAGATTTACCAAAGCAAAGATTTTCCTTTCCAACCTTCTCTTTTTATATTTATTGACGTTCGCGCTCTGAAGAATGGTGAAACGCGGCGATGCGAAAACGGCAGGCAAACGGAAAAGGTGTTCTTGCAGTAAGAAAAGCAAGGAAAAAGGGATGTACATACAAGTTTCGAGAGTGATATCACTGCCAACTATTTCTTTATGTGTGTATGTGTATGTGTGTATATATATATATGTGTGTGTGTATATATATATATATATATATATTTCTTTTTTCTTATCAAAACACCACCCTTTTCAATATATTTTTTCGAAAAATATTTAAACAAAAAGAAAAGAGAAAGAAGAAGAAAGAAAAGAGGGAAAGGACGAAAAGAAGGGTAAAAGGGACTCCGAGGTGGTATAAGCTTTAGTAGAACGTTGAATCGAACAAATGTTTTCCAACGTCGCGTGCGAAGATCGATAGTCGGTAGGTAGAGAATAGTACACGTATATGTATTTACCCATCGATACGTGTATTATCTCGCACCAGCCGCAAACAAATTTTTGTAGTTGGCGCGTAAAACAGAATGGCATCGGTGGGTGGGTGGGTGGGTGCTATGCTCTTGACGATATATATATATATATATATATATATATATATATATATATATATATATATATAGAAAAAAAAGGGAAAAAAAACAAATTAAAAGAAATAAAGAAAAAGTAGAAACTATGCGTCGGTGTTGCGAAAAAGAGAAATGGGAGGAATAAACGAGCTTCCTGCGTGCGGGAAATAATTGCGTCCGCGTTAACATAAATTTTTATTAGTTACTTAATTTCTCTCGCAATTAAAATTTATCGGCAAGGAGAATCTTTTCTCTATATTCCTCTCTCTCTCTCTCTCTCTCTCTCTCTTTTATTTTCTTCCTGCCATTGTTTACCTAGGAAAGCAATTTAAAAAAGTAGCGACACGCTGCCATGAGTTTCTCCTTGTGTTCGAGCGCAAGTATTTGCCATTAGTTTCTTTCCTTTTCTTTCCTATTTTCCATCCCTATCATTTCCTCTCTTTCGAGGGAGAAAAAGTAAGAGAGAAAGGGAGAGAGAGAGAGAGAGAGAGAGAGAGAGAAGATACAAAGCTTCGTAGGAAAAAGAGTTTTATTTTTGTTTCGACTCGCTCTGTAAACACGACAGGAGAGGGGTTGAATTTGGCCACACGCATCGGCTTGTATACATGTCTCCTGAACGTCAATGCAACTTACTCTGTTTCTCTATATTGCAACAAACGTTATCGTACTACTTATTTGTCTTGTAACGTGAATACTGGGTATGTGCATGCGTGCAAAAATTCGTTCGTTCGTTCGTTCGTTCGTTGAACTCGTATAAATGTATTTTTATAAGAAAAAAAAAAGATACTATATAATATAATATTATAATTCTCATATTTTATATATACATATATATATATATATATATATATATATATATATATATTTTAATATTACAATACTTTTATTCTGACAGAAATAATTTCTGTAATAATTTCGTTAAAACCAAGAGGGAAAAAATATGAGTTGAAACAAAAAATGATAGTGACAATAAAAGTAAAAATAATAACAATAATAACAATAACAACAACAACAATAGTAATAATAATAATAATAATAATAATAATAATAATAATAATGATAACGATGATATAACAAGCACGGATACTCGTAATTCTTTTTCTTTCTCTTTTTATCTTTTTTCTTTTTTTCTTTCACAGAGAAGAAAAATTTTTCGTAAGCACAGAAAACGAATAACGAATTCTCGTCGACGATACTAACGTTCTCTCTGGAAAAGTAATTTCCCTCTCTCTCTCTCTCTCTTTCTCTCCCTCTCTTTCCCTCTCCCTCTCTCTTTCTCTGTCTCTCTTTCTCCCTTTCTCTTCACGTGGCTAGGTATACGCTTTGAATAGTCCTCGACGCTTGGTGCACACTCTCGAGAGATATTATTAACCACCTGGACTTTATATCGCGCGGGCTCATTAACCCCCGAGGCTGAAAACGTTCGACCGAAAACGACGATCTCGTACTCTCTCTCTCTCTCTCCCTCTCTCTCTCTTTCTTTCTATATATACACGCGTATATATATATATATATATATATATATATATATATATATATGTATATATATATACATTTCTCTTTTGCGCGCGCTTTTTCTCTCGTGGGAGTTGTTCAGTAAATTCGCAAGGGATTTGCAGGCGTCGTGGAAAAGTACCACCTACCGCCTGTAGTTCAAAGAACCACCATTGCGTATTCCGTTTCCTACGTAATTTTTAGTAGTAGTTGTAATAGTAGTAGTAACAGTAGCGGTAGTACCGCTAATATGTCAACGTATATGCACTAAGAAAAGTGAGAATATATAACGCCAGGATGGAAAATGATTTTCACGTTGTCGTTATGAGGTGTGAAAAAAAGAAAAGAAACGAGAGAGTAAGAGAGAGACAGAGAGAATTAATTAAGCAATATCGCGATAAATCGCGTTAAACGAATCCAATTGTGAATTCATATCTATGATAGCACATTCTTGAAAGTATGTATAGATATATGGTCGTATGGGCGTATACACATATATAAATATTTTTCTCTTTGATATCATATCGATTAAAAATTGTTTGACTATTGGAAATTGTTGAGATGATTCGTGGATAGATAACGATAATATGTCTGACGTATGATATTTAAAACATATATCAGAGGACTTTGAAAAACATTTCTTCCACCTTCTATTGTATATTCTTCTCTCTGCATGACATAAATCTGTTCTTCCGGTATCACCGATTCTGGAGTACGCATTAATAGCGAGTGAAAGGTAAGAGAGAGAGAGAGAGAGAGAGAGAGAGATGCTGAGTGATGAGGGTCAGCGATCGATATTCGCTGATTCTGCACGTGCGGATCCTTTGTCGTCGGAAATATGAGCGGCCTTGTTTGAAATCCCATATTCCAATCGCGTTAATGGAATAATTGTGCCCGAACATATTCTCTCTCTCTCTCTCTCTCTCTCTCTCTCTCTCTCTCTCTCTCTTTCTCTCTTATTTTTAGTCTTAACAAAACCTTCTTACGACGATGTTTATCTCCTTCTCTCAGACTTTAAAAAGTTCTTTTTTACGAGCTTAAGATACTCGAACGTTATTTATCGGACACGGAAGAAGTTTAATCACAGGTAAAAATAAGTATCATAAGTATTCACGCGTCCTAACACACGCGCGCGCGACTTACAAACAAATGGACGACACATTGTTACAAGCACAAATTATTGATATATGTATTTTTTAAAAGGCATTCGACATATAGACACGCTCTAACGCATAATATTCGTATGTGCATAATATTCGAAATTCGATTAATACCGTTCCGCAGCGATATGGAAATTATTGGAAAATCCGTGAAAACTCGATCGCTTGTAATTTCACTTCGTTTTCTTTTTTTTTTTTTTTTTTTTTTTCATACCCTCGTCGCGACGTGTTCGACTAGGAAGAAATAAATTTCGAAACGGTGCTCGGTTCGACTAGCTGGTACAGGAGCTGAAAACTTTACCTCTCTACGGGAGTGGAAAACACTCGATTTCTGTATACCTGCAAATCTCTCTACATATGTATAATATATATATATATATATATATATATATATATATATATAATATTACACATAAACAAATGTATGTATGTATCTGTAAGAGTGAGAGAGAGAAAGAGAGAGAAAGAGAAATAGAGAAAGAAAAATAAAAGAAAATCAATTGGAATTTATCGAAGAGGTATAAAACTTGTTGGTGAGTTCCATGACCGCACAAACGTAAATTGAATTATACAGTAATATAAACATCGATGTGAACATATAAGGGAGTTTTTACTATACGTGGTTATTTCGAATATTTTTTAGGAATAATATCCGTCTCTCTCTCTCTCTCTCTCTCTCTCTCTCTCTCTCTCTCTCTCTCTCTCTCTCTCTCTCTCTCTAGCTGTGCGTGTGCGTTATATATTCAGTCAAATTTACGAACGTCGTTCGTATATCATCCTTCTTGTTTAATTTATAAGCACCGCAATGGTAGCGGCTCATAACAGTAAAGCTAAGTTATTAGAAGGCTCACGAGTAATCATTGTATATATGTGAATATCTCTGCAGAGAGTATCAATTAAGATAGATCAAGGGACAGCATTGCTCTCGCAAACGTCACAAAGCAACTTCCATGTATATTCCGAGAGAAACAGATGGAAATATACATATACATATTATATATATATATATATATATATAGAGAGAGAGAGAGAGAGAGAGAGAGAGAAAGAGAGATCTATATATGTATATATATATATATATATATATATATATATATATATATAGAGAGAGAGAGAGAGAGAGAGAGAGAAAGAGAGAGGGAGAGAGAGAGGAAGAGAGAACACATTAGCGGCCATTCGAATCCAATGTTACCCACGTATTATCTCATGTATTATCCATATATCATTTTTATCATTAAAATTAGATCTTAAATATATGAAAACAATGTCGTAACTTAAATATTACTTCTCTCGTTTATATATATATATATATATATATCGCACTGTATATATATATATATATACAGTGTATATGAGATACGACGAGTTACGTTTTCAGATGATAAATGATAGAATAATAAAATACGATGGGGAGAGTGGGAGGGGGGAGAGGTGGAAGGGTATGAGGAAGACGATAGTTCGAAATAATTTGTGATTGCGAGGAAAGACGTTAAGGTATCGTTATATCCGATGAAATCTAAGCAAAGTTAAGGAAATCAGAGAGGAGCTATCAGGGATCCCTCTTAACGGATCCATCCGTCCCGTTTTCAACATCACCCCTTGGCTTCCGACGAAATTATTACACGGTGAAGTGGAGTTTCGGCGAGTGCCCGCCCAGAGTAATTAAATTTCAGTCTATGCGAAAGCGAGAAGAGGCGGTGGGGAAGGTCGGATCGGGGGAGAGGTTGTAGATGGGAGAGGGTGGGGCGAGGAGGGGGGAGGGTTAGATTTAGTAGGTAAGGGAGAGATAGAGCGAGGTGTAAGCTCTCTCTCTCTCTCTCTCTCTCTCGCATAAAGGATAGTTGAAAACGAAGAGAGAGAGAGAGAAAGAGACAGAGAGAGAGAGAGATAGAGAGAGAGAGAGAGAGAGAGATGACGACGATGACATTCAACTCGGCTTTGTTATTCCTAGTTTAAATAATCCAAAATTGCAGAGGTTGATTATGGTACGGCTTAGTTAACTCGCCCGGGAGGACGCGAAACATTCTCAAACTAATGCCTCTTCTCCAAGGGGATATGACATGAGTCGTTCGGGTAAATTGTGTGTCCCCCTGAATATTTCCAGTATTCTCGACTCATCTTCATGGACGTAAGTAAAATTTGTTAGTAGTTAGATCAAGTTTTGTTGGCAGAATTTTCGTTCTCTCTCTCTCTCTCTCTCTCTCTCTCTCTTTCTCTATCTATCTATCTATCTATCTATCTATTTATTTATTTTATTTTTTGTTCTTTTTTTTTTTTTTAGTACGCCATTGTAACTTTTAATTTCGACGACTTTCGACGTCGTTACGTTGCTGCTTAATCTCAAGCATAGTATTATGAAAAGTTCTTTCGTATCGTTCGACCGTCCAAATGAAAGTTAGCAGAAGGGATTTTAACGGGCGGGGCACTTTAAAACTTATTAAAACTCGATACGCGGGATACGTTCGTAAATGCAAAAGAATAAAAAAGAAAAGAAAAGAAAAGAAAAAAAAAAAAACAACAAAATTATGGTTAAACGAGCGATCTCGTGATCTTGTACCTTTCACTTATAGACATTATCCCGTCGCGGATAATATACTCTAGCATCATAAACGGCACGTTTCGATCTTAAGGCGAACATTTTTAGCGAACTTTTAAAAGGAAGATGGTTACCGAGAAAATTCGTAAAGCCCGGGAACATAGATCCCCGGAATATAGATCTCGTTCGAGTTTTAAAAGAAATATAACTTTGCCGCGAAAGAAGAAATATATATATATATATACACCTTCACCAGTCGGGTGGATATTTCGTTGAAAGCATTAAATTATGAGAAATCGTTCTGTTGAGGGACGAAAAGAGAAAGGAAGAACGATTGAAGAGAAAGATGGAAGACGAGCATTAAATTGGTTAGAGGTGTCATTTCTCAAAAAAAAAAAAAAAAGAAAAGAAGAGAGAGAGAGAGAGAGAGAGAGAGAGACATAAAACGGAAAGCACAAAGTCAGATAGAAGATACGACACGACGGGTTTTACAGTTCTGGCCGGTGGTTTTGTAGAAAGAGAAAGAGTGATAAAGAGAGTGTGTATGTGTGCGTGTATGCGTGTGTGTGTGTGTAGGAGGTAGAGAAGGAGTTGTCTCGTTGATGTAGGTCAGTACGATCGAGGAGACATCGGCTGTTGGATTATCCCCAGTGACGAAAGAAGCGAGGCCATAGAGAAACAAGAGAGAGAGAACCGGGCGTGGTGGCAAAGGGTGGGAGTGTTCGCGCAGCCCAAAAGGATCGCTAATCCTGCGCGTTCGAGTTTATATTACTCGGAATCGCTGCTGCTGCTGCTGCTGCTGCTGCTGCTGTTGCTGTTGCTGCTGCTGTTGCTGCTGCTGCTGCTGTTACTACTACTACTACTACTACTACTATTACTATATACCAGTACTACTACTAGAGAGACAAGAAACAAACTCCTGGCGTTGTGCTTCCTTACGCGCGCATAACTTTCGAGACACACGTCGGAAGCAAACGTCGCGTCGTCTTGTCGTCAGGACGAATTTCTCCGACCTGGATTTCCCTTTTCTTCCTTCATTTCTTTCTTTCGTTATCTCTCCTTCCTTGAACCACCCCCTTTATTTTTCTTATTTCTCCCAAGGAAACGCCACTTTTAGTTTTCAGTCTTAGTAGTTGGCTACGAGGGGGGCTTACTTTTAGCTCACACCCATACGTCCTCTCTCTTCCAAAAGTCTTTTAGAAAAGGAATGGATACGCCAGGGCTATTATTTAATGTCACTAAATCCCTTTTATTTGTCTTAGTCCAGGCAAAACTTCATATCCCTCTTCTTCTCATTCCTCTTCCTCTTCCTATTCCTCTTCTGCTTCTTCTTCTTCTTCTTCTTTTTCTACTTCCTCTTCTTTCTCTTCTTCTTCTTCTTCTTCTTCTTCTTCTTAAAATTTATCTTCCGTTTTTCCTTACTTCGATTGCAAATTCGAATGACAATTTATTCCGATAATATAGAAATTCGTAAAAAAAAAAAAAAAAAAAAAAAAAAAAAAAAAAAAAAGATTATATTGTTTCATTTCGTTTCAACGTGAAATAGCAACTATTTTATTCGACTTGATTAATCTCCGGTACCAACGAAATAGGAATCCAACGGAAAGCGGAAAACGCTCGGCGTTTTATTTAACGCTCATACATTAGACCAGGAATTCGTTGTAAATTTTCTGTCTGGGACACTAAAAAATATATCTTGGAAAGTTTCCAACTGGGACGACAATGAGCGTTCGCAGGGGTTCGTTCCTGCGATAAAATGTTCTATAGTAAACACCTGAATCGACGTTTTCGAAGCGACAAATGCAGACTTCGAAACGATGGAACATGAAAGAAATATTATTGCCATTTTACGACGATACTTAATTACGATCGAGCTCATACCAATGAAAGTTAATTTAGTGGAAAAGGGCTCTCTCTCTCTCTCTCTCTCTCTCTCTCTCTATATATATATATATATATATATATATATATATATTTTCTTCTGTCTCTTTCTCTCGACGACTGTTCGTAATACACCAAACTAATTGGTCGTTACACTGGTTCAAATATAAAGCTTGTGTCCGAACTCTCTCTCTCTCTCTTTGTTACTCTCTCAACTTCATAGTCCTTCGTTTCTACGAAATTATCGTTTATAATAGATAACAACGTTTAATTCAAAAGCACGATTCCCTTGTTGCATCGTCTCGCATAGCTCATTATGTTTATCGTTCCGTGAAAATATATATATATATATATATATATATATATATATATATATATATATACATATACATATTAATATATTTGTAGATGGCTGTAAATCAGTACGATGTACACAGATTTATTCCAACATAGTTACTAGTTCCGTTCTCCTTTTTTTTCTTTTTTTCTATAAATGAATTCAATCGGCCGACTGCATATGTATGTAGCTTCGGTAATAACAATCGACAGATTCGGCCGACTTTCCTTCTCGTTACGCTGTTCTTGTTGTTGTTATTTATTTTTCAAATAATTGTTCGTTTTCAATGGAATATTAATGTTCTTCTTGTTCTTTCGTTTTTTTTTTTTTATCCAATTTTTCATTTTTTATAGACAATTCGTTCGATTGAAACAAAACAAGAGAAAATAAAAAAAAAACACAAAAAAAAAAGAACAAAAATATGGAAACATCAAAAAATCACAAAAGAAAAATAAAAGCGTTAAAATATTTCCGTAGCTCGTTTTCCACGCAAAAATTTCACGGATAATATCAAGAGAAACTTTGACCAAGTTTTTACCTCAGTTGTCGTTCGTGAACCACCACTAAACGGAGTCGACGTATTCCCCAACGAAGAAGGTAACTTTGCAAAGTACTTTTCGCGTAATAAGATTTCGTTCGGCGACAGATAAGAAGTTGAAAATTTACTGGAAGCATACTTACCGCATGGTTGACTTCGTTTCAACGAGATCATCCCTGTCCTTCTTTTTCTTTTTCTGTTTTCTTTGTTTTTTCTCTCTTTCTTTCTTTCTTTCTTTCTTTCTTTCTTTCTTTCTTCTCAAAGATACAAATTTATTTCGCATTTACGAAAATAATCATCGTTGACTACGATGAAAATTTATTGTTCAATTTTAATATTAAATTGATGATTTTCCTCGATCGCATGTATTATCGAATCGATCGAATCGTTTAAAAGAGAAATATGCGCGAAGTACACCTAAGACTCGTATTGATGTATTAGCACAATAATAGAGAGAGTGAGAGAGAGAGAGAGAGAGAGAGAGAGAGAGAGAGAGAGAGATGGAGAAGGAAATAGACAAGAATTCAAAGATGCTCGGAAAATCGTCCTCAATATCCTGAATGGCTACGTAATCCCTTTTTCGAGATCGAAACAAATATTGAATCTAATATTGCAGTCCTTGTGCATTTCTCGGGACTCGATGGGAGGACGAAGATAAAGAAGTTTTAGGTACCCGTTGACGTAACGAAGCAATATCGGACATCAACGTAGTTCTCTTAAGTCGCCCGATTTCCTTAATTCAACGAAAGATTTCGACGATTTTGGAAATCAGACGTTTATTCTCAGTTTTTCTTTTCATGTTTTTTTTTTTTTTAATTTAATTAAATTTTTCTATTAACTCGGATTTTATAAAGTTAAATCAACCGATCGAAACGTCAAGCGACAAGCGTTGTATACTTGCGATATCAACGTAGTTCTCTTAAGTCGCCCGATTTCCTTAATTCAACGAAAGATTTCGACGATTTTGGAAATCAGACGTTTATTCTCAGTTTTTCTTTTCATTTTTTTTTTTTTTAATTTAATTAAATTTTTCTATTAACTCGGTTTTTATAAAGTTAAATCAACCGATCGAAACGTCAAGCGACAAGCGTTGTATCCTTGCGATAACGAAATCGATTAATTCTAATCGATTGATTAATTCAAAATACGATCGTCCATCGTATCGAAATACATACATACAGAAACGTACGGTCGTACTACGTTGGTTGCGCAACGATATCGGTATCGAGGCCAATCTGGTTGGAGGTGTGCCAAACATGGAAATATATTAACATACGAATAACTTGAGATCCGCCAAGCAGCCGAATAACGTGGTTTATGGGCTACCACGTTCGCACAATGCGGTCTTCCGGCCTGTCGCGCTGTCGCGGATGCTGTAAACGGGAATCGCCACGTAGAAAATCTGGAGAATTTCTCTATTTATTTTTCATATTTTTCATTTGATGTATGCCCGTTATCTGTTTTCCCTTGTAAGGAAACAAAAGGAACGCATCTCTTTTACCCTCCGCTCCGTCGCATCGCCCCGTCGCTTTCGAAAAGAAAGAGAGAGAGAGAGAGATAGATAGAGAGATAGAGAGAGAGAGAGAGAGAGAGAGAGAGAGAGAGACAATTCGTTCGAATGACATATCTCGATCGGATTATTTATTTCGAATTTTAAGACGAGCGCGTCGAAGTTCGTGGAGATATAAAAAAAAAAAAAAGAAAAAAAAAAAAAGAAATGAATGAAATAAAGAGTAAAAGAATTAAAAAGGAATCATACAAATCTCGATTAAAATTCCTTTCGATTTTTATTCGCTTCGAATTGCGACGAGCGTGTCGAAGTTCGTGGAGATTAAGGGGGGAAAAAAAAAAAAAGAAAAGAAAAGAAAAATGAAACACATAGAAGAGAGAAAAAGAACGGACGAATAAAAATCGATCGACTCTTCGATTGTTATAGTCTTTCTTTCCTTTTTTCCTCCCGCCCCACTCTCTCTCTCTCTCTCTCTCTCTCTCTCTCTCTCTCTCTCTCTCTGTCTCTCTCTCTCTCTCTCTTACGTTTCACTTTTTCCCCATCCCTTTTTGTTTCGATCTCGTCGATATCTCGAACTTTTGTTGGTATTGTTTGAAACCGTTAGGGAGCCTCGTTTGCAGTTTTCACGTTGGCGATCACGATTATTCTTAAGGGCTCTATTCGAGCACGATATAGCAACTCGCACTAGCCTCGCACATCAAGCTGATGTTCTTGCTATACGGGCCACGCACTCTATCGCGCGTGATATAGTAAGTACTTACGTACGTACATACACGTATACTTGTCCCTCTCTCTCTCTCTCTCTCTCTCTATCTATCTATCTATCTATCTATCTATCTATCTCTATCTCTTTCTCACTTGTTCACTAGGGCTCCGTTATTGCTCGATAGGCACTCTCCTTCTGCCGGTTGCACGCTGTTGTGTTTTTCATTGTTCGCGAAGCATAGCCATTATTTCGTATTGTCTTTCGACCGTGTGCCACTAATCAGAAGGCTTTGTTCGGAGGCTTCATTTTCTTTAAACCTCTGCAACTCATACACTTTGAGTGGAGTATCTCGACCGACCCTGAGGATGTTTCCAATTGGGTGAACCGTTCGATAATGCGTCGTTGTCGTTAGGAACCTTTGAACTTGTAATAAAGAAATTGGAGCGAGGGAGAGAGGGAGATAAAGAGAGAGAGAGAGAGAGGGAGAGAGGAAGGTACACGGTGGCGACGAGAATTATAACTTTTAGATAATTAAATAACCACAAATTTAACTGGGATCGACGAAAAACGATTGGACGTCCTAATTGAAACAACGTTTTCTTCGTACGATCGATTTTCTTCCCTCGAACGAGCCACAAAAAAAAACAAAAAAAAAAAAGAACAGAAAAGGAAGAAAATTAATAACCAAAATCCATTTGTCTGGCCGATCGGCGATACACGCGCACAAGTATTTTCTATTTAATTCGTCGTACGCTTACTCCCTGAGCTTTCGGGCGCAGTAGCGAAAAATCGGGTAAGTGGTAAAAATAGGGTTGCGGGGGGTGGGTGAGTGGGTGGGGGGAGAAGATAAAGGAAAGCAGAGAAAAGGAAAAAAAAAAAAAAGAAAAAAAGAAAATACAAAGAAAAGAGAAGAAGAAGAAGAAGAAGAAAGAAAAAAGATCCACTTGAAGGTTCTCGCGGCGGCTAACGGTCCTCTCGTCTGGCTGTTCGTGGCTCGTGGTAACGTGTGCCAGAAAGAGGTGTAATGAGGGAAACGAGGAGGGACTTGGAAACGAAAGGATTTCGCGAGTTTTCGTCGGCAGTTTGAGAAATGAGCGAGAAAGAACGGCTGGGAAGGGGGGCGGGGGTCGGACCGGGATAGTTTACGTTTTTTTCTTCTCTTTTCCTCGTCCCTCTCTCTCTCTCTCTCTCTCTCTCTCTCTCTCTCTTTCACTTTACCCGGCACCTCTTCTTTACGTTCGTTCTTCGCCGACGACGACGACGACGACGACGACGACTGGCCCGCAGCTGTGAAAAAAGCAAAGGAAACCGCCGTTTAAATCCGTCGACGTCGACGTCGACGTCGACGTCGGCTCTTATGACGAACGAAAAGGTCGAGAGGGGGTGGAGGTGGAAACGAAAGAGGGGTGTCACATCGTGCGGAAGAAAAGTCAAAGAGAGAGAGAGAGAGAGAGAGAAAGGAAATCTCTTTAAGAGAATGAACGACTCTCTCCTTACACCTTTCCCTTTCTCCTTCATTTCTTTTCTACTCTTCAACCACCTCTTATTTCTCCTTCTCCTTTCTCTCTTTTATCCTTTATTAGTGTGTGTCCTTTCCTATTCTCCTTCTTTTTATTTTTTCCTTTTTTTTTTTTTTTTTTTATCGTTTGAATTTAGAATCCTTCATCGTCGAATTTCGACGAGAGGAAGGTGAAGTAGGTGAGAGCGACGTGGAGTGGACCGGGGGGAGGGGAGGGCAGTCGAAGAACAAGTACGACCAGATCGTAGTCGGACGTAATTCCCGGTTACGTTCCTTCGGTCTTTATAAAGTGAAGGATGCCAAGTTCGTTCTCGTGTATCGTGTCCGCATTCCTCAAGTTTCTTTTTTTCTCAAAGTGGACGAAATGGTTTCGTTCATCAACTGGCACGGTGTATTACGATATCTTACTGTTCTCTTTCGTAGTTTTCTTCATGGAGTCCTACACGACCAAATTACGATATATATATGTGTGTGTGTGTGTGTGTGTGTGTGTGTGTGTGTGTGTGTGTGTGTGTGTGTGTGTGTGTGTGTGTGTTAGTACGCATAGCTTCACATAGATGCATGAGATATATTCTTACGTACACGTACTTACATAATATACATATAGATACATACCTGAGTACGTGAGATATATGTATGTATCGTTCTCTCTCTCTATTTGCGATATCTCGAAAAATCGAGAATGTCCAATCGAAGTGTTCGAATCAATTTTCGAAGAAAGTAGATACGACAACCGGGATATTACCAAACTCTCGACCTACATAACTGCATCGGTTAGTGCATATCGATACGAATTCAAAATTCGAAATACCGTTCGACTAGGAGTAAAAGAGGAGATCTCGGATCGAGCGATCGGTAGTATTAGTACCAGCAGTAGTAGTAGTAGCAAACCGTATAGTAATCGTGGTAGTAACGGTCGTAGTAATGGTAATAGTAGTAGTAATAGTGATACCTTCCATACCGAGGATTTGCTTAGACAAATATCTATCGGAGATTTGGT
Organism: Dolichovespula sylvestris; assembly: GCA_918808275.2. Lineage (NCBI taxonomy): Eukaryota > Metazoa > Arthropoda > Insecta > Hymenoptera > Vespidae > Dolichovespula > Dolichovespula sylvestris. The sequence continues at coordinate 6,588,987 of OU964970.1, read as the reverse complement.
CCATAGGGCCGTCTTTGCGGCGGCGAAGGATCAGTATTATCCTGCAAACCGAAACAAATCGTCCGTGTTTGAAATTTAGTGCGTTCCGTATCATTTCCCGATCCATGCCGGATTTCTAAGCAACTACCTTCGACGAGAATATCTTCTTCTTCTTCTTCTTCTTCTTCTTCTTCTTCTTCTTACTCTTCTTCATTGTTTTATTATAAAGAAACGTTTGTCTTTTCCAATTCATTTTCTATTCGAGGGTTTTTCTTTTTCTTCTTTTTTCTTTCCTCTCCCTCCCTCCCTCTCACTCTCTCTCTCTCTCTCTCTTTTATGTGTCTCCTCTCATTTTTATCGACATACAGAGAAACGTATCACCACCACCACCACTTGTCTCGCTTGTACTCGTTGGCACGACTACATATGTCGTATAACGTCACGTAACTTTGAGATCGCGCGGTTATTATATATTTTTATATTCTTCACTTTTTCTATATTTGTTACTTTTTTCTTTTCTTTTTTTTTAATAATATCTTTTAATTACGTTACATAATTATCGTAACACCACAATCGATGAACGATTAATCACGAGGACGGTCGAAAATAATAATTCGGGAGAATTGCGGAGTTCGTGTTAATCGAGTTTATATACATTCCTTTAGGAATGATAATTGTACTTTTAAATCGATGAAAATTTGATTAATTATCCGTTCGACGTTGAAAGATAAACGTGTAAATACAGAAATACGCAAGAAGTTACGAACGAGATTGATTTAGACTTATGTCTCGGTTCGAGGACGCGTAAATATCCACTTACTTGTCTATCCATGTTGAGTATCAGTTAAAGTATCGCTTCATCGATACGTTATCAGGAATATCGTTTGGCGTTTATCGACTTGCTCTCGCACAATACCAAAATCCAGGAATACGTTCCGTTTGGAAACGGAAGAGCATCGGGAGTATTTCTGGTCGAGGTCGTCGTTCGCTTCGTTCTCGGGTTCAGAAGTTCACGAATCCTTCGAAACGACGACGACGACGACGACGACGACGACGACGACGACGATGAAAATATATTGTGAAGAAAGGGTCAGAATTCGAGAAAGAAAGATATCTTGATGCTGAGACGCGTTCCTTCTTCTTCGCTCCTAACGGATATCGGAAACCTTTCGAACGTTTCTATCGATTCTCCGTTAGGGAATGCATTCTCAAGGCCGTTTGCTTGTTCACCCTCATCCTTTCCCAGTTCCTCTCTTTCTTCATTTCTTTCCTACTTTATTTCTTTCTTCATTTCTTTCCTTCTTTATTCCTTTCTTCATTTCTTTCTTTCTTTCTTTCTTTCTTTCTTTCTTTCTATCTTTCCTTATTTCTTTATTTCACCAGAAAATATCGTGTAATGATTCTGTTCCTTCATCTCTTCTCTCTCTCTCTCTCTCTCTCTCTCTCTCTCTCTCTCTCTTTCTCTCTCTCTCTTTCTCGTTCATTCATAACCCTCAGGTTTATACGATGTAAGAAAGGTATTACGAACTTTACAAACTCAAGCCTGAATCGATTACTATAATATATTTTAACAAGGGATATGATATAATTATTAAATAATTATTTGATAACCATTTAATACCTATCAAATAATTATATATAATTTCATAATTTAATAATTGCCAATTAAATAAATGTAATGCACTTATTTAAATAATTATTCTAACGATCGCGATTAAACGATATAATATAATTTATCCAACGTTAACGTTCGATTCGTTTTATTATCGTTATCATTAACATCCCTCCCACCCACCAGTCAAATCTTATACGTTGATTTAATTGTATATTGATCGATATATTATCTCTATAGAGAAATTATCCCGTTAAAGGCCATCGCTAATTACATTTCATTCACCCGATCACATTGTTTTACCGTTAAAAATGGTATATAGAAAATAAAACGAGGAAAAGAATAAAGTGAGAAAGGAAAAGAAAGATAGAAGTTATCCGACGTTGCGCTCTGCTCGGGGCACTCGGAACGCTCTCGGAAAATACAGTCGGTTCCTTTGAAAAAGTCTACTCTTTTGGATCTCATTCGTCGATGTACGTACGTACATACATACATACACACATACACACACACATACATATGTAAATACATATGTACGTACATACATATACATACGTATATCTCATCACCTCACGCCCCCGACCCTCTCTCGTAGATTTTCTCGCGAAAAATGTTTTTGTTCGTCGGCTACGAAGAAGATACGCGCTCGGAACTAAATCGGCTATTTTCCACTCTTTCCTTCCCTCACCCTTTTTGCTCTCCTCCCTCCCCCCACCCCCTCCCCCACCCAACCCCCTTTTTAACATTTTCCCTCTATGATTGCCACGATCATGGGCCTTTTGTTTTTGCTTCTTTAATCTAAGCACATATATCTTGGACCTTCGTAAAGAAAAAGAGAGAGAGAGAGAGAGAGAGAGAGAGAGGAGACTATCACACGTCGATTCTCTCGAATATCGAATAATATAAAGCGTTTTATTAAATTCAATTTTCATATTTCGCTCTTTCCTTTTATTTCTCTCTCTCTCTCTCTCTCTCTCTCTCTCTCTCTCTCTCTCTCTCTTTTAATATCCTCCTTGTAAGTACATTCGACCCGATAATATTTTCAACATGTTCGAATATTATGTAGAAAGATAGCGCGCAGCAGGTGATATCGCTTCGTAAAGCGGACATACTGTATTGAACATTGAAGGATAGAGCGGTGTAGCGGGGGCAACGGCGGCGAGGGGCGGAAAATAAAGAAATAAAGAAAGAAAGATAAAAAAAAAAAGAAAAAAAAAAAGAAGAAAAAATAGTAAACCAACAGCCCGCGACAAATCGAGAAAGAGACGAGCGTAAAGCGAAAGAGTAAAGTGAAATAAAGTAACAAAAAAAGGAAAAAGAAAGGAAAGAAAAATGGGGAAAAACTCGATCGAGTCCTATCAATGTCTTTTTGTTTTGTTTTGTTTTGTTTTTCATCGTTGAATTTAACGGCGATGGTCCTTCTCTGATAAGAATAATATCTTTGCCACGTAATAAGGAGAAAACGAAAAGAAAAGAAAAGGAAAAAATAATTAAACTATTATGGCAACTTTGATACGATCGTTCGTACTACTGGTGCAATCTCGTTACGTCTAATTATAACATCTCCTCGGCTAGCAGCTCATCATTATATCGTTTACTTTTACGATACTACGGATAATACGATTAATTTACATGTTACGCGATAAGCCTTACCATTATTCCCGTTTAAATTATCTTCACTTCGGCTCGGGGAACGATCAATCAACGATATATATATATATATATATATATATATATATATATATATATATATATGGGGTTATATATACATACATACATGGGGTTACTCCTCGATTCGCTAAGTTATTAAATCATCTAATCCGAAGGTTTCTTCGTCTCGTCGACAAAGCAACGACGGAGTCGATCGGAACGTTAACGTTTCATCGATTCCAGCTAAACCATGTAATCTTTTAAGAGAGGAAAGAGAGAAAGAAGGAGAATAGGATCATCCCCCCCCTCTCTCTAGCTCTATCTATCTATTTTTTTCCTCTCTCTCTCTTTAAGATTCTCGATTTACTTGCTGTTATTTTCTTTTTTTTTTTTTGGTTAGATGCCCTTGAGACAGGAAAAACTTTCTCACTATCTTTCCACTACTACTGTCTCTTTCTCTCTCTCTCTCTCTATCTCTCTTTCCTTTTATTTCTTTCTCGATTCTCTTTTCTTTCGTTTCCCTCTTCTAAGGAATGACACCATCTTCCATCTCGTACCTTTTGGTACTACTTGCTGGAGAGTGCCTTGATGGGATACCCGGTTATCTTCCCCTAGATGTGTACGACATTTCAGGGGCAATTTAGTCCCGATGGTTCCTCCTCCTTCATCCTCCTACTATTCCCTTTCCTCTTCATCCTTGCGCCACTCCACTCCTCGTCTCTCTTTCTATAGCAATCTCTGGTATTCTCTCTCTTTCTCTCTCTTTCTCTCTCTCTCTCTTTCACACATACACACACACACACACTCTTCTCGAGACACGTATAGCGCAAGTTTAAACGAGGATATACGTATTTAGTTATCATCGTCCTTTGAAAACCTCTATACCGATTGCTTTGAACGTCTACCTATGATGATCCTTCGGTAAATCGTTTCAATTTTTTCGCTTTAAAGAAAAACATTCGTATTAATCGATATCGTTGTCAGTTTTGTTTAACGCGTTCAATCAATTTTCGTAAGGATAATGAGTAATTTAAAAGGGTCAGGAATTAACTCGAAGGCTCTATGATGTTGCACGTCATATGTTAATAGGTTTGTACACGTTTCTTATATATATATGTGTGTGTGTGTGTGTATGTATGTTTCGCCTATATATAGAGACATAGACAGGAGTATATCGATATGGGGTAGATATTAATGCTATTAAGCCGAACGTGTTCCCGACGCAATGCAGTAGTTCGGAGGATGACCGAGCCCTTCCTGATATCCGTCAAATTAATTACCGACTCGACGGGTATGTACCCTTAACGTTAATTCCACTCACGTTTCTTCCTTCTACTTACTTGCTTCCGTCGATATCGAACCAATCCTTCTTTCCTTTCCTTCCTTCCTTCCTTCCCTCCTTTCCCCCCCCCCCCCAACCTCCTTCCTTCGATTCTTTCTTCCTTCCTTTTTCTTTTTATCGTGGTTTATCTTCGAGACTTTAGTACTTTTCAGAGCGTATATACCAAAGTTATACGACAAAATAAATCCAAAGTAATTTACGCGAAGATCCAAGGATTTATACTTGGTATCGATTTTTTAACATGGTTCATAAGTCCAACCGTACTGATACGGTTATCCAGGGTTAAAGTAAATCACAGTCGTACTGTCTATGTGATTTCTCTATGTATATTTACTCTATGTACTTGCGTATACGTTTGTGTGTGTGTGAGTGTCTCTCTCTCTCTCTCTCTCTCTCTCTCTCTCTCTCTCTTTTCCTTTGTCTCTCTGCGTGTTCATGTGTGTGTGTGTGTGTGTGTGTATGTGTGTGTCTGCATGAGTGTGCGTGAAAGAGAAGAGAAACGAAAGGAGGATCGATCGATCGTCGATGCCGTCACTCTTCTTCGATGTTCTATTTCTCTCTTCCTTTTCTTTTTTTCTTTTGCTCAAAGATTTATCACAGATCCAGGAAAGTCAGCGGCGATAAACGGGCTTTCAGCGTTTCTGTTTTATATCGAACGCGGACGCCTCGTTTGCGGGACCGATCGGCAAAAGATATTTTCTTCTTTTCTAAGACGGCACTGAGAGTTCATCAGTCTTCTCTCTCTCTCTCTATCTATCTATCTATCTATCTATCTATCTATCTATCTATCCTTTCCTCGCGCACACATGTGCGCACTCTCTCTCTCTCTCTCTCTCTCTCTCTCTCTCTCTCTCTATCTCGTTTAAGCTGCTGCTGTATCTTTCGTTAGGATTAATGACTTAAACGAAAAGCCAAAGGCTTTTCACTTTACGCTTCCCGGCGTTCGTCTTTTCCATCTTCTCCCTTTTAAGTTCAATCTTCCATCAACGCGGACTTAGTTTTTTTCCCCCATGTAAAACGAAAGATATATTACGTTTATCGTTCGATCGAAATTTTTCCCTTGTATGTAACGATAGGCATAAGAATAATCGTTACAGTACTAACCAACGTTCTATACGACAACGTCCCTTTGATGTTTCGCGTTATACAGATTACGTGTTTCTTCTCGTCGAAATGATGGGAGTTCGAAGAAAAAATTCATTCTTTCATATTCTTCACAAAGAGAAGGATCCAACGAGTCTAACCGTTGCGAGAATGAATGGAAATACAAGTGAAGGAGGAAAGAGAAGAAGAAGAAGAAGAAGAAGAAGAGGAAGAGTCGAAAATTTTCTCGACGGGTACGCGCCGTTCGAGTCCAACGAAAAAATAATAAAAATAAATGGGAATACGATAAAAGAAAGAAATAATGAGAGAGACAGAGAGAGAGAGAGAGAGAGAGAGAGAGAGAGAGAGAGAGAGAGAGAGAGAAAGGAGGAAAGAAAGAGAAGAGGAAGAAAAAAATAACGAAAAAACCAACGTGTTCCTCGAATATGTGAAAGCGTGGCTTGACGCAACGACGCACGTTGACGACGACTCTACTAATATTTAACGACATTTTAATGGCACGCCACAAACGTGAAATACTCTGCTAGACGAGGAGAAGGAGAATGACGAGGAGGAAAAGGAGGAGACGAAGAAAAGAGAGAGAGAGAGAGAGAGAGAGGAGGGGGGGAGGGAGGGAGGGAGACTCTCTGGTGTACCGCGTATATTCGTCGACTTTTCTGTTTGCTCGTCTGTGTTCCATTTAAAGGCGGGGACATTGTTCCTCGAGATTACCACTTCTTCTTTGATTATTTTTGGTTTTTCTATTTTTTTCTCTCTCTCTCTCTCTCTCTCTCTTCTTTTTTTCTTTGCCCCCTCCCCCTCCCCCACCCGCACCCCTCTTTCCCCACATTTCGTTATATCCTACCGTCAATCCGCTACTCTAACGCACTTCATACAAAAAACCGCGTGACAGTTTCACTCGCCGACCATTCGATTGGTTTTGCAAATAATATATATTTCACCGAAAGGTCGAAACCTTTTTTTTTTTTTTTTCTTCCCTTTCGCATCATCGTCTATCGTCGCTATCATCATCGCCATCATCTACTACTACTACTACTACTACTACTACTACTACCACTACCACTACTACCACTACCACTACCAAGCTCCTCCCTACTTATTCAAGATCTCATTTGAAGCCTGAAGTATCCCTCTAAATCGATCTGTTGTTATTAATAGCACGTCGGCTGTCGATAGAGAACGTGAGACAATTTCGAGGTAGAAAGCATACCCAACGTTCGCCGTCGCCATTATCGACAGTTCTTAGTTCGTTCGACGCATTAAGAGCTTGAATCCCTCTTATCGCCGCCGTTGTTCACGATAATGCAAATTTCACTGGAATTGCAAACTCGATATACTCCAATGGCATATGGGGAAGGGCGGGGGTTGGGGGTGGGGTGGGTGTTAGGAGGGAGTAGGGGTATTAAAGGATAGGGATGGGGGGATGGATAGGGATGGGGGGATGGGTTTGGGATAGCGAGAGCGAGAGATATTTGCAGAAAATCCATTTTGCTTGTTAAGTCCTAATTATCCTACCGATGGTTTGTTTTCTCATAAGAAAAAAAAAAAAAAAAAGAAAAAAATATATCTTTCGTTCAAACGAACGATATAATAAGATTTTTATTTATTTGTTTATTTTTTTTTCTTTTCTTTTCTTTTCTTTTTTTTTATTTGACACACGCATTGGTCAGAGTTAGTTTCTCGTTTATTTTAGTGTTGTATGTAGACCAATAGAGACAGAGAGAGAGAGAGAGAGAGACAGTGGACCAACTGACAGATACAGAATGAGAAAAAAAAAAGAGAGACAGAAAGAGAAAGAGATAGAGAAAGAGAGGACTATCGTTCGTTGAAAATCTTTCTCACCTGGATACGTCGTTACCATTATCCCAAAGGGAGTGGAAAAGAAGAAAACGTATCACGTAGTTTTCCTTGACAAATCGTTGGCATTCCGCGAATGCACGTGCTATGGGAGGTGTGTGACAATGTTCGTGAGTGTCGAGACGACTGGACCCCTTCTCTCCCGCAGACCCGCCCTTTTCACTGTTACGGTAAAGCATAGTAACGTACCACGTCGGAAAACTTTCACCATAACCATTGCTCATACGTCTGACGCGTACTGAAAGAGGCCTTTGTTTATATTTCCCCGGGCAATCCACTTTTCCCTCTCTTTCTCTCTCTCTCTCTCTCTCTCTCTCTCTCTCTCTCTCTCTTTCTTTCTCTCTCTATCTAGGTATATATATATATACACATATATGTATATATAGGTATATCTATGCATACTTATACAAGTATATATCTCTCTTGTTATCTTTTGAATCCTTGTTCTCTCTTTCTTTCTTCCTTTTCTTTTTCCCTCCCTAAGCGATAAAATCCCACTAAAAGGGATAAAAGGAACGAAATAGATTTGATTCGCACGCTTTGATCCCTTCGAAGAATTTGAAACTTTCAATCTCAGTATGACTTGAACGAGCAAACTGGCCTTAACCCTTCTCATTATTCGATTCGGATTCGATGGATAGATCATCTGGTTTAGGGAAGCTCTTAATGTACGCTTTAATGAACTTTAATGGAATTCAATCGGTGGATTTGAAGTGAAGGTTTGAACTTCTCTCTCTCTCTCTCTCTCTCTCTCTTTCTAACTATGCGACACGTTCATGTTGCTAATATCTTTTGCCATAGTAGTTATCTGAGTATGTAACTTACACATACATACATACATCCATATATATATATATATGTATATATGTATATTTATATATATGTATATATGTATGTAGATAGATAGGGTTGCACATAAAGTACTGGGCTTATGATAGATCGTCTCGACAATGGAGACAGTCTTGGGGTAGCTACGACCGACTACCATAAATACTCTTGCGTGAGTACACCCAGAGATATATCCGAGTAGTCGTGCCAGCCTTTCTGGAATTGTGTGTTTACGCGATTTCATTATAACGTATATCTACGAACACGTACGGGTAGTATATCCTATAACCATCCGTATACGTACTATAACTATCTATAGACTTTCCTCCAACATTCTTTCTCACGTTGGTTATATTTTTCGGACGTTAAAATGTCTCGTGAAAGCGTAGTCATAAACGTTACCGAATGTTACTATCCTTTTCATTATCCACGTACACGTTTTTAATAAACATCCGTACAAAACATTCGTCTTACATTGAAAATTTAAAACATATCTCTTTTTCTATCATTAATAACAGCACCGATGGATCCGTTCGTAACCGATGAAGAGAGAGAAAGAGAGAGAGAGAGAGAGAGAGAGAGAATTTTTGCACTTGTTCCTTTTTTTCTTTTTTCTTAAATATAATACTTGTTTAATAAAGTTTATCGTTAAGTTCGTACTTCAAGATTGTCGTTGTGAGAATCGTTTTTAAGAACTCTTATACACTTTGAAAAACTTTGACGAAAGTGAAAAATGTAAGAAGGGACGGGGGGCTGGGGGTGGAAGGAGAAAGTCATCTCAATCGACCAACTTTCATTATTTTTTATCGTTTCGTTCGACGCTCTATGATCATGTTTGTCGCAGTACGTGAGAGTTACACGAACTACGTTATCTCGGTTGTAAAAGAGTGCCTCGAGGAGATCGAAAGATCGTAACTTTTCTCCTTATTTTTTGGTTTTCCACGAGGCCACGTTCTAGGAGGATTTGATACACCATGTTTCCATTGCTTTCATTTGGATTCGCAAAGGAAGGAATGAAGGAATGTAGGAGGGAGGGAAGGAAGGGAGGAAGGAAGAGCAAATCCTATGGTCCATTATATATGAGCGAAGCTATTAATAATAAATTTATCTTTATGCCTTTGTTTTTTTTTCTTCTTCTACTTCTTCTTCCTCCTTCTCTTCTTTCCACTTTTACTGAAACTCATTCCACTTTGCCATCGTTCCCGAGATTTCTTTACGTGCGTATAGGAGGAAGATGCCACGAAGAAAATTGGCTCGACGATAAAGCTCTCGTAAAAAAGCATCATCCATCCAGTGGCCATCGCGTGAAAAGAGAGAGAGAGAGAGAGAGAGAGAGAGAGAGAGAGAGAGAGAGAGAGAGAAAAGAACGAGGAGATAGTACGTCTAGGAAACGTGGGAACTAAACTCTAGGGGAACGAAACTCGAGAATCGTTTTGAATTCGGTCCCGTAAGACGATACGAATGAGGAAATTTCAAGATCGTCTTTTCTCTGATCGTCGCGAATTTACGGTGAAAATGCTTGACGATAAATCGTCTTGGAAATCAATTGAAGGTGGAAGGTGAAAAGATCAAAGGGTAAAAATTTCACGGGGATGGAGAGGTAGCTTCGTTGGTAAACAGGAAAAATTTAATGCGAGACGAAAAGGGAGAGCGGGGGAGAGAGAGAGAGAGAGTGTGTGTGTGTGTGTGAGAGAGAGAGAAGAAAAAGGGTAATGTATACATACATATATATATATATATATATATATATATATATATATATATATATGTACATATATACGATTTCTCACAAATAACCACCGACCGATACGTTTATTCAAGCAAAGTTTACGATACCGTATCCTCCGACGCGTTCCTCGAGGAATAAATAATCGAATTCTATTGGAAAACGGAAAAGGAAGTAATCGAAACATTAGAAAGAAAGAGAGGAAGTGAGAGAGAGAGAGAGAGAGAGAGAGAGAGAGAGAGAGAGAGAGAGAGAGAAGGAAAATACTTGGAAAAGTAAACGAAGAAGTGGTAAAGGAATCGCACGGTGTAATTTCTAAGGCTCGATGCGGTGGAAACTGGAAAGCTTGCAATCTAAACGTAACTCGGTCGCGTTCCGCGTAATTTACAAGAACGGGTAAGCCAACGACGGGTGGGGGGAGGGGCAAAAGCCAAGAGCTTCGCTACGTGTTAATGGAAATAATACCTCAGCGAGTCGCCAAGTATGCGAACCATTTTGGCGAACATTCAGAGAACGTTCGAGAATCCATACCTATAGTTCCCATATAGTTCATGGATCCTCGACTACCATTGGCATTTCGCGTTTCGCATTTTGATAGACGATGTTAACGATTGGTTTTTTCTTTTTTTCTTTTTTTTAAGAGAGAAAGAGAGAGAGAGAGAGAGAGAGAGAGAGAAACGATTAGAATTCGCAAGGAAAAATTATTTTTCGTTCGAGGAAGGTAAACGAAAATCTATCGCTATGAAAGTTAATCGTATTAAGCAAGGATTACTTGAGTCCAAGAAGGATGATTCTCGTTAACGTTTAAACTATGGTTAACCGCTTCACCATGAAATACACATCCCATTATTCCAGTTATTCCTCCTCCCCCCAAGTTGTACCTTCTGTTATTAGTCGTTTCATGAATCAGTCTAATACCTTTCGTTCGAAGCAATTCGAGCAGTCCGTTGCTTTCCGTGTTTCGTTGAAATCGTTATACCGCTTATATTCGAGCAATGATATATATATATATATATATATATATATATATATATATATATATATATCATCGAAGCTATGTGAAATTTCATTCGGTATTAAAATACTTTTGATGGAGTTCAACGTTCTATAGAAACATTAATTTCGTCTCTCTCTCTCTCTCTCTCTCTCTCTCTTTCAATCTCTCGAAAATTATGAAATATTTAATAAGAAATCACAGCAACTTTTGAATCGTATAAGGCATAATTTTTTCTCTCTTTTTCTTTCTGTCTCTCTGTTTCCCTTCCGCCCCCCCCCCTCCTCTCTACGTCTCTCTCTCTCTCTCTCTCTCTCTCTCTCTCTCTCTTTCCGTTTCCTTTTTGAGAAAAAAAAACATCGTAAATCCTTGGAAATCGGTCTCGCGATTTACCGCGATGTTTACCACGATTAATCGGACCATTTGTTGAACAGATAGAATCGAGCTCTTGCAAACGTGAAGCTCGACTAAGTAGTAAATTTATGGGTTTTATCGTTGGGTCGGTATCGAGATTATCATAATACCGTGACGATCGCGAAAACCACCACTACCACCACCGCCACCACCACCACTATCATCACCAACGAAGTAATACGGCTTTCGCAAAACGAAGTTGGAATAATTTATCCTTTAATTCGTTTCAATCTTCCAACGAGTTATCTCACCTCGACCGAATAAAATCCAACGGATTCGACGATACGAAACTGGACTATAATTTCGTCCCAGAAGTAATCTCATAATTTTTTGTCGGGTCAAAAAGAAATAAAAAAAAAAAATAAAATGAATAAAAATAAAAATAAAAATAAAAATAAAAAGAAGGAGAAAGAAAGGAAGAAAGGAAGGAAGGAAGGAAGGAAGGAAGAAAGGAAGAAAAAGAAATGTCGTCCTTTCTGGGAAAAGTATTTCTTCGGGGGGAAAATGAAGAAGAAAAAAGGACGCAAAGAAAAGGGAAAAAAGGAAGGTTCGGACTTTTTTCAAAGTCCAGAACGTAATTTCGACTTATATATCAGAATTCTCGTGGAGCATCGAAGACTTGGCTGACTAAAATTTCGGCATTATTACGTTCCCACCCTCGTTCCCTATCCTTACGAGTTACAAGGGACCGTCATTACGGTGCATTTGCTAGCTATGAAATATGACGAGGGACATGTGGTAGCATCCATCAATCCTTCCGTCCGTCCGTCCATTCTTTCATCCATCCCACGCTTTTTTTTCTTACCCTTTCTAACTCTATCTCAAAATTGTCTCTAAACTAAGGTCATATATATATATATATATATAAAAGATTGGTCAAACAAACTGGTCGTAGTAGCGAAGAAAATCGTATGTAATCGCATCTCCTAAATTATCGGACAAATGAAATCTTTGTTTTCGGTCTTCCTCGGAGGCAAACGATCATCTTAAATTATTCGACTCGACGC
>OU964970.1:6546474-6571474 GCA_918808275.2 Dolichovespula sylvestris | reverse complement strand
TTTCACCCCTTCTTCTTCTTTCTCTTCTTCTACTTGAAGACGTGTCATGCTACCACACGGTACTAGCAAGGTGCGAGCTTCGAAAAGAACCCCATCGACGCTCCGCCCACGCGAGAGTGAGCGAGCAAGCAAGCGAGAGTGTGTGTGTGATGGAGAGAGAGAGAGAGAGAGGGAGAGGGAGAGTGATATATGTATGTATGTATATATATATATATATATATATATATATATACACATATATATTCTTTTCTTATATGTATTTGTGTGTCTAGGTAGACTTCCTTCTATCTGACCGGATGTAACGTATCGAAATGTTCCATGAACCTTCCATATGTTTCTTATTTTAATGAAATTTATTAAAATAGGGATATGGATAAATGAGTATTTGTTTAATCAGTTAATTTTATTCGCCGCTTGTTTTGCTTGATCGAGCCGTTTTCGCGACAATAGATCTTCGTTTCGTTTCCTTTTCCTCTCTCTCTCTCTCTCTCTCTCTCTCTCTCTCTGCTTCTCAAGAAGAAACAAGAAAGAAAGAAAAAGAAAAAAAGAGAAGGAGAAGAAGAAAAAGAGAAAAGTTTTGATATTGAAAGTCGTAAACCATCCTATAAGAAAATAAATCGATGATTTACGTTCGTTGTTATGACAACGAGTGTCTATGATCATTAGATAGGTAGGTGGGGGGGGAGGGGGGAGGGGAGGATGGATAAATTGTTTAGAAAGAAGGAAGACAAAATATACTCTGTGAATTGTATCGATTATCATACGATATACATTATGCTCGATTGATATCGTCAAGGATCGCGGGTAAAGAGTAGAAGGAAAAGGGCGAAGGAAAAGGGCGTTTCGACTAGGACAGGTGGGATCGAGGACGATGACGTGGAAGAGGGCGGGTGGGGTGGGGGGAGGGGAGGTTGAGAGACGGTGGATGGGAAAAGACTGAACGAAGAAAAATAGGGAGGGTTTTCGATTCAACGCCGTTCTCATTTATCATTCGACCTCGAATGCCAATCTTCTTCTGGGTGGGATAACACAAAGAAAAAGAAAAAAAAACGGAAGAGAGAGAAAAATAAGAGAAGGAAGAAGAAGAAAAAGAAGTGGGGGAGGAACGACGTTAAAGAAAGTCACGACAAAATTCGATAGGATTATTTGTCAAGAATTAAATTCTCGCATAATTCTTCATTCGTTTGAGAGAGAGAGAGAGAGAGAGAGAGAGAGAGAGAGAGAGAGAAGGATTAAAACTCGTTGTCACCGTTCGAATGCAGAAAAATCACTGAATGAAAATCGAACCTGACGCCTCCCCTCCCCGACACCCCTCTGACGCTTCCTATTTTCGCCGTTTCCTATTTTGTTACGTTTTCGCCCCATTAGGCTTCTTGTTCTTCGACGAAATCTACCGTGAATGCCGTTTCGTTTCGTTAATCGACGGGGATCGTTCGATCGATTTCGATTATCGAGTCACGTTGAAATAGCGATCTTTGGCTCCGGCACAACTGTACATACATACATACATACATGTATATATATATATATATATATATATATATATATATATATTTTTTTTTTGTTCTCTCTTTTTTTTTCTTTTCTTTTTTTTTGTTTTTTAACACGTTACCATTCCGTAAGCGATCGTGGCGAAGGGAGGGGAAGGTAACGAAAGAGAAAAAAAGCAACTAATGCGAGTCGCCATATTGAAAGGGATTTGGCAAGGTACCAATGATCATTCTTGTATCGGCAGTATCCACCTCGTGTCGTTACATGAAACCGTAGATACGTATCTATATATCGTTATACCGTAGTATTGTTCGTCGGTGTTGAACCAACTTTTCTATTAAAAAAAAAAAAAAAAAAAGAAAGAAAGAAAAAAAAAGAAGAAGTATTCCCTGGGTAAAGCACGTACCTATCGATTTTGAATAATATTTCGTACGGAATTAAAAGTCATATCTTTCATCGATTATGACCGCCTATACGGCCCCTCGTCCGTCCCCTTTATCATCCTCAACAATTCTCGATGTGAAATTGTTCATATGACCGCTCGAAAATCCTTTATATCGTTAAAATTTATACGGGGCGGTTCTTATAAAATAAAGAAAAGAATGTTTATTTTTCTCCTTCCGCCTCCTACCCCCAGATTTTCGATCGATCGATGAACCAATGTTGTTCACTCAATTTTCTCACAACGGGGATCTATGTATATATATATATATATATATATATATATATATATATATATATAGAGAGAGAGAGAGAGAGAGAGGGAGAGAGAGAAAATTCGTAAAGCACTGCGGGAGACTTAATCTTTTTCCCGTTCGTTTCGTTCGATTTGTCAGCGGATATCCCAAAGAGACGTGAACCAAATCGCGAAGTTTTCATCCGTTTCGCTATTTATTCAATTTATTGTCCTCTCTTTTTCTTTCCCCTTCTCTCTCTCTCTCTCTCTCCCCTCCCCCCCCCTCTCTCTCTCTCTATTTCTCTCTATCTCCATCTCATTCTTTTATTTCAACTATGTACGTAGTCGTATAAAAAATATACTTTCTCTACAGGTCAAACAATTCGATCTTTTGAAATCCTCCGGCGTAGTTTCGTATTTCGAGATGAAACGGGAAAAGTGAAATGCCAAAAAGAGAGTGTGTTTCGTAGGATCTCCATCAGAACCTAAATCTCCTTTGAACGTGGTCCAACGATAATAGTCAGTCCTCTCTTGGATTTACATCCGGTTACTGTGGGCCGGGGAAATGGGAAAAAGAAAGGAAAAAAAAAAAAAAAAAAAAAAAGAGAAAATAAAATCAGAAAGGAAAAAAAGGGAATAAATCTCTCGTTATTTTTCGTTATTCAACGTGAGAGAGATCTGGAACGAGAAATAACGAGAGGAGTTTCAATCTCTCTCACGCATCGAAATTCGGAACGCGCTTGATATATCAAATGAAGTGACAAGAGAGAAGTAGGAAGTTGAAGTGAGTGCGAGAGAGAGAGAGAGAGAGAGAGAGAGAGTGTGTGTGAGAGAGAGAGAGAGAGAGAGAAGTATTTGTAAGAGGGAGAAAATGCTTATGCCGTCATTCGATGCTTCCCCACGCTTAGTTGCACGTGCTATGCCATTACTACCGGCTCGAAAAATTCTCACGTATTTTTCTCAACCTTTTTCTTACCTTCCTCCTTCTGATATCTAGTTTTCTAGATAAAACTTTCGACTGTTATCGATCTCCACCATCTCCACCACCATTGCGCCACCCATCCACCTTCGCCTCCTCCTCCTCTTCCTTCTCATCCTTCAAGTTACGAGAAAAATATATTATCTTCGATATATAATATCTTGTACTTTGTCATAACGACGGAAATAAAAAAAAAAATGGAATTATCGTTCACGAGGAAGTGGAAACAATTTGGATATAATAATGTTAATGTTGGGCAATCGAAGAAGAAAAAAGAAAAAAAATGAAAAGCAAGATCGTTTCATATATATATATATCGTGTAACGTTAATCGATAGAAAATTTTTCTACGAAATCACTCCCTCCTTCTCCTTTTTTCTTTTCTTTTTTTGCTTCTCCTTTTTTTCCCCTCCTTGATTGCATTTAATCCTTTCCAAGCGAGCGATCGATAGAAAGGGAATCGCACGGTGTATTGTGTCCCGATCTAAAGGGAGTAGTGCTCAGCGATGGATCATCGTATAACTCGAAAATTCTATTGCGATAACTCGATTCAAACTGAAAGTTGACTTTGTGCTTGGTGAAACGTATAGGAACGATATCGGACTCTATATTAATGGGTGGCAACTCATGGTAGCTCAAGAACGTAACCGCGAAGAGGGATAACTTTGAGTAGATCATATCAATATGAGCCTAACGTAGAAAAGAAGATAGTATCAATTTTATTTCGAAATCGAGAATAATAATCGATTATAATCGGCTCGTATAATAAGTTTTCACGATGTGATTTCTATAAAGTTGTCGGTACACCTTTCTTCTTTCCTTCCGGGTCCCATTCCCTCTTTTCTTTCTTTTTTTTTTTTTTTTTTTTTTTTTTTTTTTTTTTTTTTTTTTTTAGCTATGAACGCCATGGGAGATTTTTGGAGTCCGCACGTACGCGGATGTATGGGCAACCTGAAATCGAAAAGAGGGCTCAAGGGAAGCATAGTTTCTGCAGTGATTCGACAAATCGTCGAGAACTGCAGTCCGGTTTGTGTGTTCAGGTGCCAAGCGAAGGAGATCGGACCGACAAATTGCTCCAGAAACTTCGAGAAAACATCGCTCGCAGATTTTAAGAATTCAGGAGGTCTGCCAAACGACAGACTTTCGTCCCAGACCAACAGACCGCAGAGAATTTAATGTCCCGAGAAACGACTAATTTTCTATCCATAAAATTTACGAACCTGATTAACGCGATAATCCCATTTCACCTCTCACCCCCTCCCCCCTCCCCGTTCCGACAGCCCGTCCCCATCGAGCTTCGTCATAATTAAATCATTATTTTTATTTGGGTATGCGATTAAATTAAAATGCTTTTCTAATCGATCGTAATGGTTCGAAACTCTTTGATTAATATTTTATGGATTTTTATTTTTATTTTAAATGTATTACCTTTTTAGATAATGCAACTCAGCATTAGCTTCAGCATCAGCTTCAGCGTCGATTTATTTTTGTTTATCTTTGGAGTCGAGTTATCGAGTGATCCTGGATAGATAATATCGACTGTTGATTCGTAGAAAATTACTTACCGATGCAGCACGCTTCGCGACTGTACAGAAATCTGCAATATCGACGGACGTGAAATGAAATGGGTATAACTTTCGCTCGATAATCGTAGGTAAGATCTGTCTGATCTGATGATTGTAGGGAACTGCTTAAAAGAAAGAAAGAAAGAAAAAAAAAGAAGAAAAAAAAAAAAAGAACGTTTCTTTTCATATTATTATTTTTATTAATTATATTCAAGAAATCCTGCTTATTAAATAACGCTAAAATATTATTTCAGATATTTAAGCGTCGAATTATTTTCGTATTACGTTGTCAAGTGTTTAAATTATTCCCATAAATCTATAAACGTAGTCGGTGTGAGTCATAGCTTTTTACGTTTTAAGAGTTGTATTTTTTTTTTTTTTTCTTTCTTTGAAAGAAACCATTAATGTATTTCGCAAACGTATATAAATATTTAGCATGGAATGTGGTATATAATTTATTGTCACAGAAGCGCGATTACCAGCTATGTATATTTTTCTTCCTACGTGTACCATGTGCTTTCTCTAATGCGTGTCAATGACTTTCCAATGACGATAAATCCGTTCTATCGTCGACGGTATCGCCGACAAAGTTCACCATGGAATTCTATTAAGTTAACCACGTTCGACTTGGTATTGACAAATGACGATACGGATACATGAAAAAAATTTGCCTGCTTGTTTAAGGAGAGAAAAGAAAAAAGACAAAAAAAAAAAAGAAGAAGAAATGTTTAAAAAAAAAGAAAAATGACATGGTATTATCAAGAAATTATCTCCATTTGTAATTCGAGACAAGATCCATTCATGATAAGAAGAGGATCTTAAGAGTCACGAAAGTTTGTCGAACGAAGGAGAGAGAAAGAAAGAGAGAGAGAGAGAGAGAGAGAGAGAGAGAGATTCAGACTAAACTTTTCGATCGGCAGCACGTAATCATCTGATGATGAGCCGCGTCCATCGCGTGATCGAGCTGCTCCTTTAGTTCCCTCGCTTTCACGTAAACGTCCTCTTTCATAAGATTATAACACATGGCGATCAGTCCCATGCCAAGAAGAAGATAAACGAAATTGATGACCAATTTGGTATGACTGCTCTCCGTGGATTCACCGAGCGTCCATCCAGGTATAAAATCTCCCATACCGATCTTACAGAGTGAGGTCACGCAAAAATAAGTGCTGTCGAGAAGATCCCAGCCCTCCCATTGGGCGAACATGATCGATCCAACTAGGACATATCCAAAGATAACCCAAAGACATGCGGTAGAAGGTACGGTAATCCTTTGCCCAGGTTTTCTCTGTCCCGTACACTCGTGTAAATTCGTGTAGAGCCACCTGAACGTTTGCGCCAAGATCTTTCCCATATTTAGAAAGTATAAAACGTACAAGGGAATTCCCAATACGGCGTACATTACGGTGGCACCCTTGCCCCATGGGGTTCTAGGTACCAAATTTCCATATCCGATCATGGTGAATATCGACAGACAAAACATGAGGGCTGCGGGGAACGACCATTGTTCGGACGAGGTCATACCGATGTTACAACTATGCTTCAAGTAGGCAGCAGTAAAGTTCTCCTGAAGTTCCCTAAGAATATTGTTCGATACAACGAAGAAGGCTGTCCTGTTGAAAATATTTACCGTATGGTCGCCTGCCGTTCTATACCAAAGAATATCAGCGTACATCCTTTGAATCGGATAACGATAACAGTCCGGATCGACGATACTGTTCTGTTTCTCGATCATTATGAAACCGAAAGCACCCACTATGGCATAGCCGACGACTAGTCCACCTACGCCGACTTGAGTACACATAAAAGCGACCAACTTACGACAACAATCCTTTATTCGTTCTCTCGCGTCCGGTCCTGTAGACGTCGAGGAAGAATCACGACTTCTAAGGGACGATCTCACCGTTGGACGAACCATTATTCTATCACGATCAACGGACCTGGAGTAATCAACAAAAATTACGAGAGATACGATATCGTGGGGAACCACATGGAACTCCACCCTGGCTGACACTAAACGACTTTCCTAAACCGCTTTTCTATTTTCGTTCGGAACGCGCCTCTTCTTCTTCTCTTCGTTTCTCTCTCTCTCTCTCTCTCTCTCTCTCTCTCTCTCTCTCTCTCTCTATCCCCCTCTCTCTCTCTCTCTCTCTCGCACATGGATACATGTATACAAGCATGTAGATATATATACATTTATATATGTATACAGCATCCATCTTTCTCTCTTCTCTCCGTTTCCTCTTTGTGTTTTACTCGAAATCTTTAGCATACTATATCCGACTCCACTTTATATCAACTTAGTATTCTCTCTTGGATATTAGAAGATGGAGAATGAGAAGAAAAAGAAGAATAGGGAGAGAGAGAGAGAGAGAGAGAGAGAGAGAGCTTTCTTATCGGTAGAAAAAAAGATGGAAAAAAGAAAAAATAAAATTTGTTCTTATTACTTATTCGGATGAACGTCTCATTCATCTATCTTTCTACTGTCATTTCATTATTTGATTAGTTTGAATCGTCTTCGCAGCACGTTAATTAGTAATCGATAAATAACATAAGATCTTGATTCATAAATCATTGGCGATATCGTTTATTTATTATCGAACGTACGTCTGTTCTTCAACGTTTTACTTAAACGCTCTTTCTTTCTTTCTTTCTTTCTTTCTTTCTTTCTTTCTTTATCGTTCCTTTCTTTCTTTTAATATTTAAAAATAGAAACGTATTAACGGAATAATGGCATTTTCTATTTACTCCTATGGTTATATTATTGGCATTATTTCAACTAGACCGCAAATAGAGAAAGATGGAGACACAGAGAGACAGAGAGAGAGAGAGAGAGAGAGAGAGAGAGAGAGAGGGAGAGAACGGGTACCGAGTTTCACGAACTTACAGTTCTACATATCTTCGTAAGAATAAGTGGTTGGACCACGTTCGCGAAATATACCGCGAAACTTGAAATAGTCACACTCGAGATAGTCACTTCTCTATGCTGCCAAATAAATTCTATACGGTCTACGTTGTCCCTCCCCCTCTCTATTCCTCTCTCTCTCTCTCTCTCAAAAAGAAGAGAAAACGGTCAAACGGTCATCGGACGCGTAAAAAAAATCGAAGGATATTCGATCGAGCAAACTTTTCACGTTCGCATAATATTATTTCCTATCAAAAGAATTTTTTTTCTCTTTTCTTTTTTAATTTTTCGTTTATTTCTACTCTCCTTTCTCAGATCGAGAGAAAGAGAGAGAGAGAGAGAGAGAGAGAGAGAGAGAAAGATGATGGTTGCTTTGCGAAACTCGATACGTAGAACGTGTGCTCGTTTTCCTGGTCATACTATTTCAAGATGTAGACAGTATCGTTTTACGAGCTCCTTTTCTCACACGCTTTCTCTTTTTCTCTCTCTCTCTCTCTCTTTCTCTCGTATTGTTTAAAATCCGTTTGATTT
This sequence comes from Dolichovespula sylvestris, assembly GCA_918808275.2. NCBI lineage: Eukaryota > Metazoa > Arthropoda > Insecta > Hymenoptera > Vespidae > Dolichovespula > Dolichovespula sylvestris. The sequence goes on along the minus strand of OU964970.1, from coordinate 6,563,328 downwards.
TTGATTGCAATCTTTTATTCGACGAACGTCGAATTAAAAAATAACGTTACGTACCACCGGCTACACCGAAAGATAAAAATTTCCTTTTTTCTTTTTTTTTTAATTTCTCCCTTCTTAATTAACAATTCGTAATTTTATTTGCCATTTCGATAAACTATATCTAATAACAATAATAATAATAATAATAATAATAATAATAATATAACGATAACTCGTTTTCGAATAAATGGACGCGATCGATGGGGAAAGGAATCCTTGGTGATTAAAAAAAAAAAAAAAAGAAAGAAAAAAAATAAGGAACAAAGAAAAAAAAAATTTTTTTAAATCCGTTGGACGTATAAATATCAAAATGGAATTTTCCTACTTTCCCTTCGCCTCTTCGAATGAAAAGTTCACGATCGCGAATTTGTTTGGGACGAACGAACGAACGACTGAAAGATAAAACGATAGTACGAATAGAACGATAGAATGATAGAACGATAGAACGAACGAACGAACGAATGGCGTTGGTTGTGTCGATTGAAAAGTTCCGAGAGGAGAAGAGGTGCAAAACAGTGTGGTTGAAGCACGAAGCCGGTCAATTGGACGAGGGAGGACGCGATCACGAAACGGCTGATCGCGCTGCTGGCTTCGTCCAGGCTCGTATAGATTAAGCTCCGTGCACACGTTAAATCTCGTCGATAGGTCCTCTCTCACGTAATCTCGAGGGTTATTCAGTCAGATTTACGTCGCGTAGACAGCCAGTCAGTTAGCAAGTCAGTCAGCAAGTCAGTCAGTCAGTCAGTCAGTCAGTCAGTCAGTCGTACACCCGACGCTGACACACGACAGTGTGTGTGTGCGCGCGTGTGCCTATCTTTTTCTCTCTTTTTCTCTATCCATCTATCTCTCAATTTTTTCCCTCATTCTCTCTCTCTCTCTCTCTCTCTCTCTCTCTCTCTTTCTCTCTTTCCTCACAAATCGAATTCTCTCATTTTAAAAAACTCTATCGTTATATCAAGTTTTTTGTTTCTTCTTTCCTTTTTTGCTTTTTTCTTTTCCTCTCTCCATTTTTTTCACGAGATGTGGATTTATTCTACGTTCCTCGTCGTTATCGCAGGTAAAAAGAAATAAAAAAAGAAACGGATGTTCGCGATTTTTAAACTGTTCTTCCTCTCTCACTCTCTCTCTCTCTCTCTCTCTTTCTCTCTTTCTCTCTCTCTTTGTACGAAAAAAATAATACCGCGTACATTGTAAAAATAATTTGATAGGAAATATAAGAGATGAGGATTATGAAAATCTTTATCTCCCTTTCGCTCGCCCCTCCCCCCCCTCTCTCTCTCTTCCTATCCTTCCGAGGGGTGGCTTCGTTTAATTCGATTTTTCCGAGAGTCTTAAATCCCTCGGGTCATTTATTTCCAACAATTTCATCATTTTTATTCGAGGAAGCCAGAAAAAAAGCAACATAAATCCATGCCGTCGTTCTACCCTACGAGGAAGTTCGAGAATTATATATAAATATAAATATATATATATATATATATATATATATATATATATATATTATCATTATTATTATTTTTTTTTGGGACGGTTCATCGACACGGAACATCGTCTATGACGACGATGACGATAATGCAATATTACGATGATTGAGCGGAAGTGCGAGTTGCGTTCATTAAAATCTGCTGGTCGTTCGAACGATTCGACTATGTAATATAATGATAATAATGGCTATCTATAAAGCGCCGGCGTTTCTATCTACCTTACACGATTGTGCTTCAATCAGGATGGATGTTCTTCATCGTCATCAATCGTTCCGTTCTCGGAAGTTTCTATCTCCATCTCTCTCTCTCTCTCTCTCTCTCTCTCTCTCTCTCTTCCTCTCTCTTTATCTTGTTCTCGTTTCTCTCGTATCAATGGTAACAAAAAGTGCGTACGTCGAGTGGATGTTTCGCGCGAGTGACCAAATGAATCCGTGCTTGGGCTTGGCTTAACGGTCAATGAGGTCAATTCTCTTTCCTGTCGTGCACATTCAATTACTTGTCGGGTTCATTGAGTAAATGCACTACCGACGAGGAAACGTTCTTTCCCTTATTTTTTATCTTTTTTGTTTGTTTGTTTATTCGTTCCTTTTCCTTCGTTTCCGCGTTTCGATCGATTGAAAAAGATTAAGCTCGGAGATAATCGAGAAGAATTTTCTTTCTTCTCTCCTCTCCCTTTCGTATTTGAGATTTCGAATGAGAAAGATATATATATATGTATATATATATATATATATATATATATATATATATATATATATATATAATCTATAAAATAATAATAAAGATATAAAAGAAGAAACAAAAAAGAAAATGGAAAGAGTTGATACAATAGAATTTCGTTTCAATGAATTACATTGGATCAATCACTGAGTATCTCGTTGTGGCGTATCGTTCAATCCGATGAGATGAGCTCGATTCGATAATGACTATTACGTTCGAGACGTTGTATTTATTTAGTTACCTGATCGAATCAATCAGAGGCATGGCACAGTTACGTTCGTTACACGATCGTAATCGTTATTTTCTCTTCTAATTTCAATTCGATCTAAATTTCGATCGCGTAATCGCGTGATCTTCTTTCGTAACTTGCACATTTGCATATAAAACGATTTAGATAGAAAATACAATAATATATATGTACATATATATATATATATATGTGTGTGTGTATTTATTGTTTTTTATTTTTATTTGTTTAATTATTATTTTTTTGTTTCTTTTATCTCTAGGACTTCACACAGTTAGAACAGCTGATTGGTCTTATTGGGGGGATCATGGTAATTGCCCATAATCAATTTTAATCAATAACAATAAGGTAATGAAAGACGATAATAATTTGTTGACGATCGATGTACGATGAAATTACCGATAACAGTCGAGGACGAAGATAACGAATTGCTTACTTTGTAATCGTCGACAAATAGTAAGCAGAACGATCGAGCGATCGATAAACTATTACGTTTTCCTTGTTTTCCTTTTTCTTCTTCCTTTTTACGCGTACGTAACGACGATTTAAAGGAATTGAAAGAAAAAAGAAAACAAAAGAAAAAGAAAATAAAAGAAAGAAACGTCGACATATTTGCTCGTTCAATTTTTAATTGTTATTTCATTTAACAAATGTTATATAAACTCTTTCTCTTACAAATAATGTATAATATTATATATATATATATATATATATATATATATATATATATATATGAGCTGTTTTATATACGTGTTTTATTCGAGATTACGATATTTTTCTCGTAACGACACGTCGTCACGTTACCGAACGTGACACCTGCTATTTAATCGTAATCATAAGATCATAAGATTCTTAACGTACGTTGTTTAATATCTGCACGGCCAATGGTGCTAATAATATGTGACAGTGCGAATTATATCGTACGCCTCGCACAGACCAATGCTATTTCTAGCAAAATTTTAACCGACTTCGCAAGTTCGTTGAATATAAATTTGCTGGTAACTACGCGAGAAACTTCGTGACAAATTCAATCGCCGATAACTATTATACGAGTTATTGGATAATTTGCTTGGAAATATTTTATGAGATTTGAGTTGACGATATGAAAAAAAAGAAACATGTAGATCAAAAAACGAAATGCGTGGAAATTTTTTGGTTAAGAAAAAAAGAGAGGTTTCATAATTATTTTTCTTTCTTCTATCTTTTTTTCTTTTCTTTTCTTTTCTTTTTTTTTTGTCTACTTAGGTCCTAATAATTGGCCAGGACAATGCAAAACTGGAAAGAAACAGTCGCCCATTAACATCGTTACGGAGAAAACGATCAAAAAAGATTTGGGTGAGCTTAATTTCATAGGATACGATCATTCGTTCACCGGGATGGTAACCAATAATGGTCATACCAGTAAGTAAAAGATATATTAGATAATCATTCATTTCGATTAACTTAACCCGCAATACCGCCACGATTGTTTTTGTTTTCAACAGTACAGGTTAGTCTTCACGATTTGCCAATGCAATTGGAGAGCGAATATCTTTCGTCAAAATATACCTTCGAACAATTGCATTTTCATTGGGGTTCCGAGCATACAATTGATTATTATCGTTATCCCTTGGAAATGCATTTGGTTCATTACAATGATCAATATAATAATGTCAGTATAGCTTCTGAGCATAAGAACGGTGTAGTCGTGGTTACCGTAATGTTCAAGGTAAATACGTCTGCGTTATATTTACCTTTATTGCTTTCCCTCCCTCCCTCCCTCCCTCTCTCTCCCTTTCTCTTTCTATTTTTATAAGAAAAAAAATAAAATAAAAATAAAAATACGTGGGCTGACAGGCGGGGTAGGGAGACATATTTGAGAGATGCGATAATAAGGTATATTGAAAAAAATTTGAAACTTTATCAAAGTTGAAATATTTAAAATAAAAAAAAAAAAAAAAAAAAAATAAAAACAAGAGAAAAGGGAGAAAAGATTTATGATTGATAATTACGTTGTAGTTAAGTCAGGAGGATAATAAGGCATTAGAACCAATAATAAATGCAACCGAGCAAGTTTCAGCATGGGTCGGAAGTAGTACAGCTGCATTAAGAGCAAAACTCGTTCCCCATTTGCTACTTCCGAATAATCGAAAGAGTTATTATACCTACGAAGGATCATTGACAACTCCTAATTGCCAGGAAGCGGTAACGTGGTTCGTAATGACTGAAAAACTCACGATATCTGAAGCTCAGGTAAATGAATATGAATACACGCGATCGAAAGTGGTGAAATAATTCTTTTCGCTTTCTTTGTTTCTTCTTTTTTCTATTTTCTTTTTTTATTCTTTCTTTTTTTCCTTTTTGTATTTTTCATCGCAGTTGCGAGTTTTCCAAGGCGTAGAGTCAGCCAATGGAACGTTGAAATCCAATTATCGACCGAGCCAAAATGAAGGCGACCGAGAGATTTATCATCATCTTTCAGGATATTCCAATGCTAGAAGAATGTATTCCGTTCATATATATCTTACCATTTTCTGCCTTTCCATTGTGAAATTATCATAAGTGCCAAATTCAGTGATTTTTTTGAACGGTAAAAATATTGCCAAAGATTTATATATATATATATATATATATATATATATATATATATATATATATTAAATATAAACATAGATTTCTTATCTCTTTTTTCGATAAAACGCAAAACGCGTTATTTCGTAAGCAAAGTTTCCTTAATCGTTATTATTATTATTATTATTATTATTATTATTATTATTATTATTATTATTTTTATGCATACCTGCTGATAATATTTATTTAGCGAATTATCATTCGCAACTTTGCATTTTCTTTGAGATTTAGGATAAGGAAGTTTTTTTTGTTTTATTTCTACACCTAACTAAAGTTATTTTACCAAAGAGAAATTGTGCCATTAGAAAGTGCCAAATAATGAAAACGTGTTCTTTTTTTGTAATAAAAAAAGAAAAGAAGAATAGTCGAAATGTATATTAGTTAACGTTTGAAAACATGCTCGATAAGAAATATATTACTTACTGGAGGTGAAATGTTACCTTCTCAAATACACACACACACACATATATATATATATAAAAGAGAATAGTATATATCTTATAAAAAAAATATTCGCAATCTATGGTCGTAATTATTATCTGATAGAAGACATTTGCCTTTCTTCTTTTCATTTCACGATCTAAACTAATCTACAATAAGTGTGTACGATGAATGTATTTTTTCTTTTTTTTTTTTTTTCTTTTGTATATAATCTCTTATATCAATCACATATATCTGGTAATATGTTGTACTATAAAATTAAGTGCCATAACAAACAACGACGTAACTATAAAAGAACTATATATAAAAAAAAAAAAAAAAAACAAAGAGAAAAAATAAAGTTAATCGATACAATACGATATACATACCTAATGCGTTAATAAGATTAATAGCGATAAAGAATTTGTGTGGGGGGAAAAGTTTCAATATGAAAATTCACACGTAAACGAAATGATGCATTTAAGTACAAACCTCCATAGAATTAAGGTAGTTGTTGTTGGCTCGTCGGAACGTTCTAAATATATATATATATATATATATATATATATATATATATATATATATATATATATATATAACATTGTATGATAATTAATAATTGAAACGAACGTCCCCAATGAAAAATACCGATACAATTTGTCAATTAATTTCAATGTCAATCGGTATCCTCGGAATATTTTTTACTCTTCGAAGATTTCTTTTTACATTGTGCAGCCTTGTTACTCGAATACTTCCATCTTTTTTCGTCGCGATCCTGTTGGCATCCCGTAGCGAAGAACTCTATGCTCGTACCGTGCTCGTCCCTTTTATCATTGCTATATAAATTTCTCACGTTCACGCTGTACGTGCAATCTTGTTTAAGATTACGTAGATCGTAATGGGGCGTCTGCGAAATAGAAATACCTGTTTTTTTTTTTTTTTCGGATTGTTTGTTTTTCGTTCTTTTTCTTTCTTTCAACATTCACGAGAGATCTTATTATATATGGAAAGATATCGATCGAACGATCGTCGGCGAGATTTATATGGACGTCTGTAATCTAAGTGGTTACAGCAAATATATGGTCGGACGATATTTTCGAGAGACTATTCATTTAATTTTTATTTACCCAAGAGGATAAACGTTCTCTTCGTTATCACGCGCAGACGATTAACGATAAATAAGATAACAGAGACCCGATTACCTGAATTACTTTCCACGATGGTCTCTTTCTCGTATTAGGATTGTCCTCGTAGATCGTCGTAGTACATGATTCTTCCTTCCAACTGATGTTATACATTTTTGCATCTTGATTAATCGGCCATACCAATCGTACCTTGACGTCACCGCAATTACATATCATTCTTCTCACGTGAAGACCTTCCTGATATCTTTCGCACCTGCGAGAACGTCTTCCGACGTCGGCTTTAATTGAAAGTGCACTTTTTCGATGACTTATTCGACAATTAAATTCTTATTCGTTGTCGAGTAAAGAAAGATTGATCAAAAAAAAAAAAAAAAAAAAAAAAAAAAAAGAACAAGAAGCAAAACAGAAGGAAAAGAAGAAGAAGAAGAAGTAAAAGATGGAAAGGAAAAGAAAAAAAAAAGAGAAAAGAAAAAATAGAGAGAATCCTATCTAATACTTTCCAAAAAGATTCTTCGGGTTCTTACCAAAGGCCATATAATCCGTTGCGTTGAAAACTTTTGACGCCTTTCGAGAAGCCAGACGTCTTCCACCGTACAACGCGACCGCTTGGACTTGAAGAAAGTATTGACATTTTGGTTCCAAGTTCTTCAACTCGTAGCAAGTTTTATCCTAGGCAATAAGTTTGAAAAATCGGTGATACGAATGTCATCCGAAATTATAACATATAACATTTCTTCTCTTGGCATTTTGATTGGATTCTCAAAGAAATTGCGAGGGACTTGTTTTCGCGAGATTTACTGATAGATAACGAACGAGACATAAAGAAAGATAATGGATTAATTTACGCTCTTCTCATTTGCGAGGTTCAGAGAAAAAAAAAATTATTTCTACGAGTTCACCGAGGAATATAAAGCGTTGATATTAATCATGTATAAAAAGATATGTACGGTATGTCCGATTTTAATAGTATTTTACGCGATAATTTCCTTTAGCGTTAAAAAAGATCTAAGAAAATTATTTATTTAAATATTTATGTATACATATATATATATATATATACATATAAATATTTAAACAAATTACATATTTATTATTTATTCGTATAAAAATATTATTCTAATTGACATAGAATTGTATTAAAAATATTATCTACCGAGTGTCGAATTGTTCAGTAATTAAGAGTATCCATTTGGTTAATACGTTTAAAGCAGAACAACAATGCATACTTAACATTTATGTGTACGATCGTATTAGAAATTTGATTAACGTATCATGCAGATTGCGAATGTACCTTCAGAACCGTCCTGTGATATACGAGTACAGAATCGTTCGTTGGACTGTGAATGCGTCTGCTCCAGAAAACTTTGTAAAAGGTTATCGGAACGTCCGATGCGGGTTTAAACCATCGGAGATTGATTCTCAACTTTCCACCGACCAAACGTGCCCCTGAAAGGGTCAGGTTTTGTGGTTCTTTAGGATTTCGTGGTTCTGAAAGCAAAAAAAAAAAAAAAAGAAGCGATAGCTTTTAGCTATACGTTCTCCCACCGAATATCGATTTCTGGATAATAAATTCAAAGGGAAATTGTACCTTTCACCTTTCATCTATATATTATACGATGATGATAGTCGGACAAAGTTAAGCCGATTAAAAAGGAAAGGATGGAACAGCCTTTCTTCTTCTTCTTCTTCTCCTTCTTTTACTTTTTTTCCTTTTTCTGTTTTTGATGCCAGAAATTATTATCACTTATATATATTTTTTTTCTTTCTCTCTTTTTTTTTTTTTTTTTTCAAACGAAAGGGGATATTTTCGATCGACTAATAATTGGACGTTCGACGAGAAACACAAGGATATTTATTAATAGTTAGAGTCATATGCATATTTCAATAGCTAAACCAAGTATATATACGTATATACATATATACATACATATATATATATATATATATATATATATATATATTCATTTTTATAAATAATAAATTAGAAAGGACATCGGAGTTGTTCCTGAAGGGAGAGAGACAGTCGATACGGAACCTCCTCGAAGTGCGGATCTGTCTGTCGTAAATAATTCTATTAATTTCAATCGGTCGTTATCGATGTCTATCAATTTTAAAAACACCAATCGATTGAACGTCTTAATCAATCTTCTTTCGGGCAACGTTTTACCCGTAACTTCAAACGGATCTGAATTATCCTTACTTTCCGAGTTATATTCCATTTCTACCTGGATAATAGTATCGATATACGCAATTGGTTGCGTCATTGGAATATTTCGCGTGCCCAAAGAATATGCCTTAAGAGAGTGTACGGTGAATTTAATAATCATCTTCGAAATTTTCTTCAATCTGTTTCATATGTACAGGCAAAGGAATCTTTTGAAACGATTGATCGAGTATTACAATCTTTTGTTTTCAATGGATGATGATTTATTAGAAAGCACGGTTGTAACTTATGTCGGACCCGTAGAAAAAATGTTGAAAGTTTATACGATCACCGAAGTCTGTTCGGTCGTACTTTGGATCTCAACGACATTTATAACGGTCTTTCAAAAGGAAGAATTTGTACACGAGGATTACTCTGTGCCGATTAGTTTTTTCACCGAGGAATCGATCACTCGTAACGTTTTCATCGTAAGCGTCATCATCGAAATATTCGGATCGTTTTACGTGATTTTAAAGAAGGTCGGTACTGATATATACACCCTGCACTTGATACTATTGTTAACATCGCAATACAAGTATATAAGAATGAAATTCGTTATGGTATTTCGAGGAAAGGATAATTCCTCGAAATCGAAATATTTAAGGGATCGTGTTATCAAGAAAAAACTCGATTCGTTGTTCTATCATCATTCCGTCGTTGTCCGGTAAGTCGGCCGTTTGTTTCGTTGAAAGTATTTTTTTTCATTTTCCTTTTGAAAATCACACAGGACACACGCTAATATATCGTAGTAAATTTCTTGTTTTCTTTTTCTTTCTTTTTTTTTTTTTTTTTTTTTTTTTTTTCTTTTCAGGGCCACGATCACGCTGAAAGAAATACTCTCGTTCAACGTCTGCGTCGTTCATTTGGACAGCGTCTTTCGATTTTGCTTTTTAAGCTTCATGTTCGCCGAGGTATTGCGTTTACGATTTGTATTTCTGACGTAATATCGTTATTTAATTTGATCCCTATACCTTTAGAACATGTCGGTGAACATAGAAGGATGCATAATAATATCGTATAGCATTGCCGCTGTTTTACAATTGTATATGATTTGTTTCTATGTACAGGAACTTCTCGAAGCGGTGAGTCGACAAACGCAAAGAAATATCGATCGATACAATCGAAATCTCTTGTTGTTAAAGGTCACAAAATTGACGGACGACGCCTTCAACGAGGAATGGTATTCCTGCGAATTATCGGTTAAGAAAAATTTCCAAATAATGATACATGCGAATAATTTGAAGTGTCAGTTAGCTCCGTGTCAAAGCGTCGACCTATCCCTACCATCCTTCATGCAGGTAAAAGAAAATCCAAAGATAATGGAACTTTCATCGCTCGTTTCTAATTAGAATTTTTTTTATTGTTGGTGTTTTTTTTTTTTTTCTTTTTCTCTTTCTCTTTCAGATTATGAATCAAGCCTACTCCGTGTGTCTGCTCTTTTTGAAGATGAAATAAAACCGGTTTGATGGTGGAAGAAATGTGGCCCTCCCCCACCCCCCTCCGCAAAAAAATATCTCTCTTTTTAGGGGAATATCATTTTGATGAGGTGCACGTGCTACTACTACACCGAAACCGATTGTAATTGGGATCGATAAGATATTAATTGTATCGATGTGTATTTTGCCCCCATCATAGTTGTGAATTTCGTTGAAGCATATAGATTGATTATTTTTTCTATTTTTTTTTTTTTTTTTTTGGTAAAAATAGTTAAGAATTTTGATAATCACCTTTCGTCTTGAAAGGTCTCGACGGTTGAGAGTAACCCTTCGAGCCGTTTCCATTGATGGCAGCAACACGAAATTGATACCAATGGCCTGTCTTCAATCGGCCACGTAGAGTCGCGTGAGGTTTTGTAGAAACGTGCCGTACGGTCCATGAACTTAATCTTGATTCTAAATAACGTGGACCAATAAGATGACGTTCCTCCACTAAATATCTGACATCCCCGTTAACGGATACGTTCGGATAAATATTCCCAATGTTTCGCCAATTAAGATGGATGAGATTACTTTTTTGTTGTCTTATCTGTAGATTTTGAGGAATCGGTGGTAAATCTGGAATATTAGAAAACTCTTAGATCAAAGTACGATTAAAACGGTCGCTCTTAAATTCATTATGTTAAGTAAATTGAGATCGTTGTTTTTACCGGTTCTGTTGTCCAAACCGACTGGATGCATGCATGTGACTCCGCAATCGTGCGAGCAACACTTCGTCAACTCTGGACAACGTGAATCGCTGTCGCAAGCGATCAAACAAACGGCTTCGAAGGGCGACATGAAAGCGGTGTCAGGACAGTAACCAGGTTTCGAGTAATTCGACGCCAAACAATTTTCTATACACTGAAACAACGTAGAAATAATTTCTCCCCTCCAATAACGATGTTTTGAGATTTTATTTTTCTTCTTTTTTTCTTTTTTTTTTTTTCTTTTGCTATCGATCGATCCTTCACATACTTTCACGTTATTATTACTCGAAGATATAACGCTTGAAAGTTAAATAACGTGTTCTCGGTGAAACGAAAATATAATAAAAAAGAAAAATTCGCGGTTAACGTATCCCGGAAGGATCGCTCGTACGTTTTCGATCTTCCCACAGTTTTTCTTTCCTTTCCTCGTTGATCGTTGCTTGTCCCCGCGTGAAACCGATTTCGAAGCACCAAACGAGCTACCAAACGAGAACTCTCCGATCGTTTAAACCTATATGATTATCTTAAAAATGACTTTGTAATGCGATCCTGTTGAAATGGATTTCTTCGTTATCCTACCAAAAAGTTACTTTTCGAATGTAGAAAGGAGAGAAGAGAGCTAAAGATTCGACCCGTACGCTCGATACCGATCATCAATATCTTCAACTACTTCAGTTTCAATTTCGATATAATTAATGAAACATTCATTATCATTAACGTAGCTAGCAAAGAGTGGACATCAAAAATCGAAGCTCTTTATAACTTTCATTTTATCTCTTGCCATGTAACCAAGTGCCCACCCGAAAATAGTGTATATGAACTTCGTTAACTGATAAATCCTATATACGTTGGTTGAAACGCACTCAACGAAGTTCTCTCAACGAAGTTCTCTCAACGAAATTTCGATTTCTGAATCATACCAAAGTAATTTTTCCCGAATGGGATATCTCCCTGGTTCTTACCGTATCGACTAGCAGATGCAAGGACGGTTGAATGTCGGAAAACTAGCTTTTTCCTTTGCGATCAATGACTCGGAATGGTTCGAGGTTGGTCGGCGGGTAAAGATTTATGTTAGAGATATGTAAGTCTTCCTAAGAGGAAGAAATCAGAGGAAGAATGGAAGAAAAGGAGGAAAGGAGGGAAGGAGAAAGGAAGGATGGAAGGAAGGAAGGAAGAAAGGAATAAATAAGAGAGGAAAAGAGGTATATAGATTTTCGATTCCCTTTATCCATCTCTCTCTCTCTCTCTCTCTTTATCTATCTATCTATCTATCTATCTCTTTCTCTTTCCCTTTATCTAGATCAGATCCTCGAAGGAAATCTAGAAACGTTTTCAGCGTTAGTAGTGCCGAACACCGAGGGTATTCGCTCGGACTGTCCTGGCTGTCGCAGAAGAGGCATATATCATTCGAACGGTCGAAGAAACTGGTTCGCTTACTTATTGGCCTACTTTTTACGAGCAATGTAGAGAGGCGAACGTGTGCTTGCCTCGGCATCGGTGATCGCCCTACGGGGGCCGTTGACCAGCTAATGAGAGAAGTTCGCTAAGAAGATACCAGAAGAGATTCCGACTGATCGACATTGTTATTATCGTAAAACTTCATTTTAATCATCCTTAACCCACTCCGATTTTATTCTCTTTTCTTTTTCTTCCCCCCCCCCTCTCTCTCTCTCTCTCTCTCTCTCTCTCTTCGTCGAGCCATTGATTTCTTTCCTATTTAGATTCTCTTATAGAGTTTCCATCGTTTCTTTTATTTTCTTGTATCGTCGAGGATACGATTGGAAATTCATATTCCAAATCGTTCCAAAAGATGCGATTGATTTATTGAACGGATCGATATATTGTATATCTGTGCATCGTTGATCCATATAGGGATTTAAGAGGTTCATCGATCATCCTAACGTATCATTCGTTTTCTTCATAGGCGAGCCGTTAGTTGCGACCAGTTGACTTGAAGTCAAGTTTAGTCGAGATTAGTCGTGCCGCCTCGCCTCCCCTCGCCTCATCTTGCCTCATCTTGCCTTGCCACGCCTCGCCACGTGTCGCTTCGTGACTTTTAACAAGTAATTGTGAAAGTTGCGCAAAGAGCGGAAGATCCTCTTATTTAATGATACCAACGGGGATATCTCGAATCGTATATATCACCGGCATAACCTTCTCGTCTTTACAGTTTGAAACTTTCTTCGGTTCACGAGCAATCTTTTCAGAGAAAGAGATAGAGAGAGAGAGAGAGACGGGAAGGAACTTAAAAAAAAATAAATATAAGAAATACTCAAACAGTGAGAATCGCATCGACGAAATCGATTAAAGGAAGGGAGGAGGGAAAGAGAGAGAGAGAGAGAGAGAGACTTCATCCATCAGCGAAGCCTCGCATTATGCTCGAAAAGACGGCACACGGTGGTTAATGACCTTCGATTTCTCGAGAGGAGAGGTGCTCAAAAGAAGAGGAGGAAGTAGCAGGAAAGAAGAAGGAGAAGGTGGTGGTGGTGGTGGTGGTGGTGGTGGTGATGGGATTGGGAAGGGAATGTTGAAGAGGAAAAGATGATGAAGAAGAAGAAGAAAACTATAAGGTAGAAAAAGAGAAGAAAGCGCGAAAGTTAACGAAGTCGACCGCAAAGGAACGCCGACGAAACGCGGCGATATTGTAAACTGAAATTGTAATCCTCCCGCGATTCGTACTTGAATTAAGCCCAAGAGAAGGTCCTATCACGACTTTGCTCTTGCAACTTTGTTCGAAGACCGGACTTGTTTATCTCTTTCTCTCTTTCACTCTCTTTCACTCTCTCTCTCTCTCTCTCTCTCTTACTTTCTTTTCTCCCCCCAACCCCGTTCTTTCTTCATCATCTTCTGCATCAATTCAGAATCAGGATCGCGTTGAAAAGAAAAGAAGGAAGCTTTTATCACCGTTCCCATTCGTTTTTCGATGACGACCTATCGTGGCGCCATTAACGAGGTGGATCGGCAGAAATCTCAATCTTTGCTCCTCTTCTTCTCTCTCTCTCTCTCTCTCTCTCTCTCTCTCTCTCTCTCTCTCTTTCTCTCTCTCTTTATAAAAGAATTCGTCGCGCGAAGATAGCCTGTAATTTCCAAGAGGGTAAATTAATGAAGTTTGTGTCCGAGAAACTTTTGGACCGCCCTCGATGGCCCGAAGCAATATTGTTAACGAAATTGTATGGTGATTCATGCCGGGTCAATTTTTTACCTGTCGCGGAAATGAATAACTTTCAAGCAGAGAAGTAACCGTCCTCTTTCTTTTTCCTTCTCTCTACCTCTCTCTCTCTCTCTCTCTCTCTCTCTCTCTCTCTCCCTTTTCTTCCTCTCTAACCTTTTCTCAGGTCAACATGAACTCTCCGATGCAATCAAAGGAAAGAAGATATTAAAGGTAGCCTTATAGTAACCATAAAGTTGCACAGCAACTTTTGATTGAGAGATGAGCAATCTTCGATCATCGGTTATCTTTTCTCCTTCTCCTTCTTCTTCTTCTTCTTCTTCTTCTTCTTCTACTCCTCCTCCTCCTCATCCTTCTCCTCCTTCTCCACCTTCTTCTTTTTGCAACCAAATCGTAACCAACGATTCCGTTTAACGAACTCTTTGAATTAACTAGCAAGATACATCGAACAAATATCCATTAAAGGTTTTATGTAAATTCGAGATAAGATTCAGCAACAACTTTACGACAAAAGAAGGAGCGATAGTGAAGTATAGGCAGAAGATAAAGAAAACATTTCATCTCTTAAGGATGACGAAGCAATACGGCCAACAAGGGAGGCGTTCTCAGCTTGCTACTTTGAAGTCCTTGCACCGAGAAGCAAACACGTTTTCCAATTCCGACAGCGGCCAATCATAAACTTTGCGAAGTTCATTCATGACACATACGGATGTTCATAATTCAACGAGCCGAGAAATGAAGTCCGATTTTGACACATGCTCGTGATCGATTGAGCCGAAGTACAACCGTAGATTTAACTTCGCGATAACGGGTTCATACGATGTTGCCTCGCAACATTCGAAGAGAGGCTACCCTTTTGAGATTCCATCGACATTGTGGAACGAAATAAAGAGAAACAAAAAAAGTATTACAAAGAAGAAGAAGAAGAAGAAGAAGAAGAAGAAGAGAAAAGAAATTCGTAGTTGGACCGATGAATCCTCTGCTTTTTCGAGGAAGTGAAACTTCAACCGAATTAAATACGCTCTCCCATCGGGAGGGGAGAACAAATTTATATTTCATGAAATCACCATCGATAAAATCCATTTAGCGATATTCTATCATCGGACTCGTTGACGAAATTTTTTAATCGTCGTATTATTTCAATCGAGATGATCTTCGGTACGTTCGATCGCAAAGGATTTTGAGGATGTTAGCCCGGCGTGTTTCGCGAGTTTTCCAAAGAGCAAACGGTGTACGATCTAATGTCACCGTGAAGATTGATCGTCGGTGCAACAGGCATAAGAACCTGTTTTCGATAATGTCGGAAGATACGTTTCTAGTCCGCCTATAGAGAGACAGAGAGAAAGAGAGAGAGAGAGAGAGAGAGAGAGAGAGAGAGAGAGAGAGCAAGAAAGAAAGAGGAAAGAGAAAGAAGATAACAAAAAGAGATGAGTAGAGGGAGTCACAACATTGGAACTCGCGTTACGCGTTGCCGGTGTAAGCTTTTATAGGCTATTACTTCGGAGACTTTATTGCCACCCGCCAGTCAAAGCTTCAGGGCTATCTCCTCCACCTTTGTCATAGTCCTCTATACCGGTACAACCGATTGCCTCAATCATTGCGAACGTTATGCAGCCAAGAGAGAAAAGTGAAAAAGAGAGAGAGAGAGAGAGAGAGAGTATTAGCAATAAAAGAACTCATTGGAGTTACCCAACCGTAAGTCATATCTGTGCGTAACCGATAACTCAAAAACTATAATGCGACGATGATGATTTTCTCATCGACGCTTAAAATAACATTTGTCCTTGGATTAAAAGAACTTTTCGATTACGTTTCCGTTAATCGATAATCGGAATCGACTTTGGACAATATTTTCAAAGTTTAGAGACAATATTTGAATATTTTAACATTAGAAGGTAAGGAGGAATGGAAAAAAAGAATTATAAAAAATGAAGAGAGAAAGAGAGAGAGAGAGAGAGAGAGAGAGAGAGAGAGAGACTAGTGCGTCGATGTTAAATATTAATGAACAGTCACATCCATAATGAAACGTGGAACGATTTGTAAGCACGCAGCTTGGATTTATCGAGGCAATGACGAGATACGAGTGAGTTAATCGTGTGTCGAGGAAATAAGAAGAAAAATAAAAAAAAAGTAAGATAGGACAAGGGAGGAGGGATGGGGGAGGGAGAAAAAAGAAACGAGAAAAGAAGGACAAAAAGCAGAAAAAAGTTTGAAGAAGAAAAGGAAAGAGGAGGAGGAGGAGGAGGAGGAGGAGGAGGAGGAGGAGGAGGAGGATAAGAGGTAGAAACACGAGATGGAAGGACAAGATCCAAGTTCCCAGGAAACCACGCTTACGTATAAACGGTTTGCTTGCATCGCGTTTATTTGCGAGGATCAAGGAATCTCTTTCCCCGGCACTTTCGCCCTCGAAATCGCGTGGATCCTTCGGCTCGATTAGCATTTTCGAAGTTCCACCTCTTTTGCCGCGAGCGAACCCCATAAATCGTCGAGCGTGACGATGATTCAAGTGGACGCGGATTCAGGGACATTCGCATAATTAATTAAATGCGGACGAAAGTGCACAAAGCCTCGAACGCCGAATGATTCATGCATGCTCCTGCTTGAGTTTAAGCAGCGACGATGTCGTGGTTCG
>OU964970.1:6458974-6541474 GCA_918808275.2 Dolichovespula sylvestris | reverse complement strand
CACTTCTCCTACTCTAACTCCGGCCCACACCATTCGTTTCCACCACCCTTCTACCACCCATTGCAATGACCGAATCATTATGTTCAGGAAGGGTCCTACCATCGTTAAAGAATCTCCGCGCTTACCGATCGCTCGATTTCTTTCTAATATCCTATTATATATATATATATATATATATATATATATATATATATATATATATACCATACCTTTTTTATTATTCTATTCATGTTATTCCTATACCTCCTACCCAACACGACTATTATACTCTTTTTCTTTCCTTTTTTTCTTTCTTCCTAACTTCCTCTCCTTCCTTCTTCCTTTCATTCTTTCTTTCCTTTTTATCGTCCTTTTATTATTTACATTATTTATTACAATTACATTTCACGATACGTTTCGATCATCGGATAACATACATAGTTTGTAACACCCGTATTATAACTAAACATCTTTTTAATAACGCAGGCTTACGTAACTTTTTTACATCATTCCGGATAGGATGTGCGAGGAAGGAGGAGGAGGGAGGACACGGGAAGAGAGGGAGAAGGAGAAGGAAGAGAGACAATGATTCCGAGGCAATTTATTTCAACCTACCCATAGTCAACGGGTATTTCGAAAATGGTCAAGAGAAAAGGGCACAGGAGTAAGTTGAGCGATTTTTATCGACGGGGATCGTGGGGTCTCTTTGCAAAATTAACGAGAGAGAAAGGTTTTATCGTCGACGGTTTCGTGAATAGGTTTTCAGCGGCGAAGGAGAGGGAGAGGGAAGGAGATGATGGTGGGAGGGAGAGAAAGAGAGAGAGAGAGAGAGAGAGAAAGAGAGAGAGAGAGAAGGACAGGGGGAGAACCGAGGGTCTATCTTCGAGTTCTTGGCAAATCCTACCTCGAGCCTGCCGCACAGGTACTGCAACCTGTGTGGCATGAGAACGGGGCCTCTCTTCCCACATAATGAACGACTTCGAAGAACGGTAGTGGCATTGACCTGAATCTATTAGGGTTTTGGTTTGGCGGTATTATAACTGGCCGTGAATCAATCCCTTACATAGGGAATCAGGTTCCCGTCCTTGTACAAACGAAAATCCAATCTTGTTTTTCCAAAATTTTCAATCCATATGAAAAGAAAAATGGATATTTTATAGGTTAAAGTTAATCATTGATATTTCTTCCGTTCCTCGGGCAATCCTTGCTCTCCTTCGTAGTGTCCGCGATGATCCTCAACCGGTCGATCGTCTAGAGTTCGGAGAAAGTTCAATCTTCGAGAGGATCCTTTCGAGTTTAATGCGATTCTTATGAAAGGCTCGAACTTTTTCTTCCTTTTTTTTTTCACTCTCTTTCTCTCGAATACGAGAGAGAGAGAGAGAGAGAGAGAGAGAGGTTCGTGCCGAGAAGTTAACGTGTTAGGATCGCGAAGTTAAAAGAAGAAAGAAAGAGAGAAAAAAAAAAAGAAAAGATAAAAAAAGAATATATAAAATAAAAGAAAGGAAAAGAAAAGAAATGAAGAGAAAAAATGACGAGGGACAATCTCTCACCGCGTTCTTGTGCCTCCGGTTCCATGCGACGTTGAACTTGACGTCATTAATTATCGTCTCGATTAGTGTATCGTACTTACTGCCGGGAGAACCTTTGAAACGTGTTAGCTGAAAAGAAAAGAACGTACGTGCAACAGTGTGTATTATCGTGAAAGTTTCGCGTGCCTCTTAAATTAGACCACGAGTATCGTATGTGCGTACTCAATATTTATCTAATGTGCCTTGATCCTACTAATCTAAATTATACCATTACTATAATACGATACCGATTTCGATATTAAGAACTATACTTTATATGTTATTTACAAACCCATTTAACGTTCTCCTCTTGATCCATGGTAGTTGAGAAACCGTAAAAAATCTTAACCAATGGATCGTAATATTCCGTACTGAAAAAATAACGAAGGGTCGTAAAACAAAACGTTCATATTGCTGTAGTAATACGATATATTATTTCTCTATGCCCTTGCGTTATTTCATGATAGATATCGAGGATCGAGCGATCACTTACTTCCCGTACGTTTTATCGATCTTTTCGAGTGAGTCTATAAAGTCCATCGCCAGATTAAATGTACTCGGATTGTTCGCGATAGCCGTAAGCGTAACCTCGATATATTGATTTTCATTATTCTTCGAATTTTTATTTTCGAGTGAAATCGACGACAAATACCTATAAACATCGTTCGATGACTTATATTTCACTCAAATATATGAAGTGCTTCTATTAGTTTGACATTTTTTTTTATTTCTATGTAGTTCTATGAGTATATATATATATAATATAGAAATATCTTATATATATTACCGTTCGATCAAGGTTATATTTAGAGTACAGCCAAGAGCATAAGCGAGGCTAAATTTATCGTTTTCCTTTGGTTCGTGATATTTCGCCAATAACTTCGACCATTGTTCTACCGAAGAAAATTTAGCGTAGGTACAATAGGCCCACAAACGAAATTCCCTCGACAGATCATCTCTGAGAAATAATAAATGAAAATTTTAGTAATTTATTATCACAAATGATCATCGATTAATAACGATCGATAATTGTATTTACGTTAACGAGGTATCGTTTCGTAATAATTCGTCCACGAAATCAATAACGGACTTTATACAAGCTTTGTGTCCCATTGAGCATGCCCATTTTGTCAGTTCGAACTTAAATGAACTCCAGGTATCGATATCGGTCTCAAACAAATTTTTTACCTTCGAAATGTATACGTCGTCGACCAATTTGCACGTTACAAACTGAAACACATTTATTCCAACTAAGTAAATTTTTTTTTTTTTTTTATGCCGATCCAAAGTCTATTTCTATGCAAAGTGTTAGATTTAGACATTTTAATCGATAAAAAATAATCAAAAATAATTTAATTAAAGAAAAGAAGACAAACGGACGGATACTAAAGACAGGTAGATAGATAGATAGATAGATAGACAGACAGACAGGCAGACAGACAGATAGATATATAGATAGATAGATAGATAGATAGATAGATGGATAGAGATAGAAAAGAACAAACCGAGTTAAAGATTCTTTCGTGTCGTTTCTTTGGACGAGCAAAGGTATATAATCAAGGAGCCGAGTAGGTTTCGATTTATGTAAATAAATTCTCGTTCTCCCGGTGGGTAGAAATGAGACAAAACGAAAAGTAAAAAAGGAAGAAGAAAAAAATAAAATAAATAAATAAAAATAAAAAAAGAACGAAAAATAAGAAAGAGGCAAATAAGAAGATGGAAAAAAAGGAAAGAAAGAAACGTAAACGGTTTTTCGACCTTTTTTGCAATGATAGTTTCTCCGAAAAGAAAACTGTTGCGTAGCAAAGTGGTTAATTAAGCGTTCTCGAGGGTTCGTATTTCGGTGCAAATAATGATTGAGTCTTTCAAGGGCTAATTGAACGTTGAATCGTAATGACAGGCGGCGGACGATGATCGCTTGTATTCCTGTCGAAGGGATAATCACTTGTTTTATGATGCTATACTTAAGACTTAACTGCACATAATAGGCGACATAACGCAGAACAACGTGGTAAACGATTTAAGCCTTTAAGCCTGTTATCGGCTATCTTGCATATCTTATCGTAGGTAGTAGCGGTATAAATTAATAATAAAATGAGAGAGAAGAGAGAGAGGGAGAGAGAAAACACGTTTGGCTCTTTCTCGATCGAAAGAGAGAGAGAGAGAGAGAAAGGTAGATGGAGGGAGAAGGAGAGAGAGAGAGAGAGAGAGAGAGAGAGAGAATGGAACTTGGAGTGGGGATAGGGACGAGTAAAAGGCGTTCGTATAAACGTACTTGTTTTTTAAAGATATAAAGTAATACCAAGAGAGATTGAAATGACGTTCTCATATGGATAAAAAAAAAAAAAGAAAAAAAAAAAGAAGAAGAAGAAAAGAGAGAGAGAGAGAGAGAATAACAAAAAATAAACGAAGCTTTTAAGATGTCTCACGTGAAAATATCTTGGCACATTGAAATTTCTCCGAAGTCGTACAATGATGCGCGATATTATTCGTATAATGTACATAATATCTATTTCTCTAATCACGTAGTTTATCGCTATTTTATTTACTCGTTTATTTATTTATTTCGTTCTCCCTTTTATTTCTCATTATTTTTCGCTACTCTTTATTTTTGTTTGTTTTCTTCTTCTTCTTCTTCTTCTTCTTCTTCTTCTTCTTCTTCTTCTTCTTCCTCTTCCTCTGTCTTTTTGTTCCTCTTAAAATTTTTTTCTTCGATAATAAAACAAACGAGAAACACTTACCTTGAAAACTTGAGAATCCCAAAGACGATATTGGATATATTTTAAGGCAGCCTTAACTGACAACCACACGGTTTCCTCGGTATCAACGTTGAACTTGAGAAGTATCTTCCAGAGGAAAGCTTGATCGAGTAATCCTGCGTTGAACATGGCGAAGGCGTCGTTCAGGATCTGGAGCTTTGTCGTTTCGGGAAGGATATCGAATCGATTCGTTAAAAGTCTCCAATTTTCTACGTCGTAATTCACTCGGTACAATCCTGTGAAAAGATATATAAAAAGAGAATATTGAACTATACGGGCTCGTTAACGTTAAATATCTTTTTTCTTGCTCTCTCTCCCTCTCTCTCTCTCTCTCTCTCTCTCTCTCTCTCTCTCTTTCTGTCCGCCTCTCACTCTCTCACTCTCACTCTCACTCTCTCTCTTTTCTTTTTTATTATTATCATTTTTTTTTTTTTCTTATTTCGTCCTTATACGAGATTATATTATACTACATTGTGACCTGTTTGGTTGATATTAAAGAGAATCCATTGATTATTGAAAATTGCTTCACTCAAGCCAGTATCATTAATCACCATGCGTCTTTCAAGCATCCATGCCTTCGGCAACGTCCCATCGAATCGCTGATCACTTTCGATTGTCCACGTTAAAGGGATGCACCATAATTCCTCGCTCGTACCACGAGGGTTTAAACTGTCCCTATAAAATCTCTCCTAAAAACAGCATCGATTCTTTATCGTTACCTTGATCGTTACAAAAATTTTCTATACACTCGACGTATAGAAAAAGAGTAATGGTAATTTCTTTTTCATTCTCTTTTTTTTTTTTTTCTTTTTTTTTTGTTTCTTTTTCTATACATATATATATATATATATTTTTTTTTGTATCGAGACCTGCGTCAGTTCGACAAGGCCGGTCACGTTATTTCTTAACACGTGAACGACCGGAAATCCTGCATGGTCGGTCCAATTTTTCATAATATTTCTCATAGGGAATTCCTCAGATGACCCCGTCGACTTTATTCCCTCTTGAAATATATCCCAAAGGGCTTCCTGATCGGCGGCACCGTGACGGTAAATATCGATGTATCTTTTGATTGATGAAAAAAAAATCGACTCCCCGAAAAAATGAAATATCATATTGACGAGACAATTGCCCTTTATGTATGCCGTCGAATCGTATATATCTCGTAGTGGCTTTTTCATACTTAAATTGAGATACAACGGGTAAGCCTTTTCTTTCGCCTCACTCTCAAACATTTCACGATATTGCCTCGCCATAATATCCTCCATACTCCAAGACGATTCGATCTGAAAGTTGTAACCGCAATGGAAATTAAAGGAAATAAAAGAAAGGGGGGATAGGGGGAGGGGGTGGCGTTGATGGCGGTGGCGGGAAAAAAAAAAAGAAGAAAAATAAAAGAGAGAAAAAGAAATAAAATAATAACGAAAATGATCGTTCTCACCATGCTCAAAGCCTTGATACCGAAGAAAAAAGAAAAGCCTTCTTTTAGCCATACGTCGGACCACCATTTTGGCGTCACTAAATTACCGAACCATTGATGTGCCACCGCGTGCGACGCTATAATCGCGGATCTTAGCTTGCTATCGAGATGTTGCTTTTTATTTCGCACGAGTATGTTGTTCTCCCTGCAATCATAACGTCTTATATTATTATTTGACGTGCCAAACCGGACGTATTCGTCCTCTTCTTTATTATTTTCAACGACCATGAAAATATCTTTTTTTCTTAATAACTCTTTCGGATCATGACCGAGAACGTGTATTAACGAGGATAAGATGTTTTTTCGAACTTGTTTGTAAATCGTATACAGGTCGTTACGAGAATTATCGTTGACAAATATGACAAGATGTAATATTATAAATGACGATTCCGTTAAAATGAATATCGCTTGACTGACATCGATAAGAATATTTTATATCGAGTAATTATTTCGAAGTTATTTTCTTTCTCTTTTTTTTTTTTTTTTTCTTTTATAAACCCAAAACTCTAGATAACGATTATTCATTTGATTCTATCGATTTTGTAACTTCCTGTACATTATTCCCACGTACATATATATATATATATATATATATATATATATATATACGCGCGCACACACATACATCATATATATATATATACACGTGAATATACCGAAACGTAATGAGACCCCAATTTTCCATCGCTGAATATGCCAAACTTGGTACCGCTATCATGTCGAGCTTGTCCAAGTCGTAATGGAATCCCGTTAAATTTTGCATGAGCCGGACTATCCGAGGTATTAAATTTCCAATATACATGGTATCATTTTGCACGTCTTTTCTGGCGAACACATTATAAAATGGCCGGCCGGTAACGTTGATCTGATAACTTTGGAAGTCAGTCACCATGAAAGCAACCAGGTACGTCGACATTGGTGGCGTCTTATTGTAATGATCCCATACATAATCTGACATATTGGGACTATGAAATCATAAAGGTTGCGTATTACATGTTAAATGTAATCAGTATCAATAATTATATATATATATATATATATATATATATATATATATATATATATATTCTCTTTGAAACGTTCTTCCTTGGAATTTGAAGTTGATAAAAAATTACGGTAAATGCATTAACGATTGAGTGCACACTTACATTTTCTCGGTAGCAATAAGTATTGAATTTGAGTGAGTCCGCATGTCGATCGTTCGACCAATCGAGATTCGAAAAGGAGCCTTAATCGATGGCACGTCGAAGCACGGGAAAGCTCTTCGAGCGAAATCAGGAAAAAAATTCGATACGGCTATCCACCTGAAAATGTACCGAGAAATCGACGGAAAAATTGCACGTCTTGCCATTTTATTACCTTCCTTTCTTCTTATCTTTACTTATTCTTTTTTTTTTTTTACCCCTCGTACTTTCTTTTCTTTCGAGATATTAAATTTTTTATTTTTTTTTTTAAATTCTTTTACGCTCTCCTACGTTCGAATAACTTGTCACTAACCTCGTAATATTGGAGAGCTTGTTCCTGTACTTGCTACGAAACAATCCGATCGGTTCTTCGTTCAAATCGGCAGTGTATTCAATTCTCAGCACGTAAATTTGATTTTTGATCAAAAGTTGTAAGAGAAAAATATCGAGATAATCATCGTCCGAAATTACCTTGTAATTTTCGATAATGTACGACTTGTTTCCGGGACGAACGTTCGTGATTTTGACGTTATTTATATTTAATTTTCGAGAATGAAGCCGTATGTGTTTCGTCGGCTGTTTGCAATAAAGTTGAATCTTGACGTCACCGATGATACTAAAATTGTTCACTGCCAATAACGGAATTATTTGCAATCTGTAGAAATAATCAATGGCTTAATGATTCCAGGTGTAACTTTTCCTCGATTTATATAGATACCTATATATTTTCATCGTTTCGTTTTATCATGTTTCCTCTGTCATATATATAGCTATCATATATATTATATACGTGTAGCCGCATACGCGCGCACACACACTTACACATACGCATAGACGCGCACTCACACATACACACACACATACTTACGTATATTCCAACGGTTCAACCTGACTAGGAAGTTCGAAGCGAGACTGCTTTCTCAAAGCAGAACGATACCCGTTCGAATCAGAATGCTTACTGTCATGATGATTAACTAGAATCGAATTAACGAACCAATATATAATGAGAGAAGCGATCACTGTCGAAACTATTGCCATTAGGATAAATCGAATTTTCAAATGATAACATCTTCGCGGTTCCTCGTTCGTTATCTGCTGCCTTGTATAAGCTTGGAACGTAACTTCCGCGATATCTAAAAAATTTTCCGAATTACCCAAAGGGATATACTTTTGTAAGTAGAGAAAACAAACGCGTGCGAAAGAACGAAAAAAAAAAAAGGGAAGAAGAAACTACCTGGTGGTCCCGTATGATTTGCCATAGGAGATCGTTGCCTTGTGGAATCGTCTTCGAAAAATAAAAAAAAAAAAAAAAGAGAGACGAAAGTTGGATTTCTAGTCTCAAGGGATTGTAACCACCGCAAGAGCAAACGACGACTGACCACTTCCGAAGTCAAGACGTCAAAGGTTTACGTTCAACCAGATGCTATGTCCAAAAATATCCGTACACTTGTATACACCATGTTACTTTTACTAGTTCGATATATACCGTTTCATTAAGACTCATCTTTTATCTCTCTCTCTCTCTCTCTCTCTCTCTCTCTCTCTCTCTCTCTCTCTCTCTCTCCCTCTCTTTATATCTTATTAGTATAGAGAAAAATATTTTCAATTGATTTTCTTTCTTTCCTTTAACGAGGAAAAATAATCACAGGAATTCATCATTTTAAATCTTAAGAAGAAAAACGCGGATACAAGATAACCACGTCGACTTGAGTAACGAGAGACTGATTTAACTGATTTAACTACTACACTACTGGTCTACGATAATATCGAACGGTTAGAAGATGATCGTGCTGGAATCGTGGGAGTCTAATCTATCTTTAATACGCTGATCCGGCAACGTTTAAGGTACACTACGCGATCGTAACACGCTTTAAGCTCGCTGGTTAAACTCACGCTATACCATAAAATTTCTTCGTCGTTAATGACAAAACCAGAGACATCCTTCTTTCGGATCTGGACTACTACCACTACTAATAACCCTGTATTATCTCTTTATCGTGGGAATCTTTCGAGATGTACGATCAAATCGTTTTTATTCGACGGACGACAGCTTTATCGAATGAAATCTATGACGGATTCAGTAACTTGCTTGTAGGAAACTGTCGGTGACATCTCTTTTCTTTTTTTTTCCTTAGAAAATTAAAAAAAAAAAAAAAAAAAGAGAGAAAGGAAGAACTTACAGAACCCTTGATTACGTCGAACTTCGAAGTATCATGAACGTTTCAAAATAATTCAAATGGGATCGATGACGTTAATGACGTTACGAGCATGGAATTGCACGCTGTCTCTCTCTCTCTCTCTTAAAGATATTTGACCGCGATCGAGAGAGTCGAGTAAACAAGGACATTTCTTTAAAGTCGGATCCAGTCGTTTTCTGAACAGACTGCTTGGCACCGCCGACCAGAAAGGTATCTCGTATTTCAAGGAATTTCGTTTCCTGTAAAACGGTAGAGGAAGAAGGACGAGAAGCGAGAAGAAATACTTTTGAATGAGGATAGAGAAACGGGGAGGAGGTCCTTCTTTTTTTTCCTTTTCTCTCCCTCCCACCCCACCTCTCTCTCTCTCTCTCTCTCTCTCTCTTATGGTTCGGTACAAATGAGAGAGAGAGAGATCAGAAAGGAAACTAAACAATACCGATGACTAATGAGAGGGTATATGACCCATGGAAAAGGACCTGACCCATTCTAACACCCAACCCACTTTTCTCCGATGTTTTCTTAGGTGGCTTACTCCCTTACATTTTTTACTTTTTTTCTTCTTCCTTTTTTTTTTGTTTTTTGTTTTTATCTTCTCCCTTTTTCTCTTTCGTAAATTTTACTTACGCCTATGGTCGTCGTCGTATTAACGGCCAAATCGATCAATGAAATTTCTCCGATCGATCTATGAATGAATGCATTGAAACGGGTTCTTCCTTGGTTATCTCATTCATTTCACTTCTTTTCAATTCACAATCGAACTTCCCTTTTCATTTTATATTTGTTTTCCTTCTTCTTTCTTTCTTTCTTTTTTTCTTCCTTTCTTTCCGTTTCCATTTGAAAGTAGACACAAAAAGGGAACGTCCATACTCCGTTACGATTATTTTCGCAATATAAATTCTCTCTCTCTCTCTCTCTCTCTCTCTCTCTCTCTCTCTCTCTCTCTCTCTCTCTCTCTCTCTATCTCGAGAAAGGAAACGTCAAAAGCGAAACGTCAGACCTTTCTAATTTAACGCGACGCGAGCATGCCTCTAGATCGGAAGTCTTTCTCGCATTCCAAAAGGGCAGATCTTTCCAGGCATCCTCTTGCAAAAAGATATTAGGTATATCCCATCCCCTTGCCCTCTCTCTCTCTCTCTCTCTCTCTCTCTCTCTCTCTCTCTCTTTGATTTCTTTTTTCTTGATAGGCAGAAAAAACTATATGTACCACAGTTTTATCACAAAAAAAAAAAAGAGAAAGAAAGGAATGGAACAAGAAGAAAGAAGCAGGAGACGTGGACGAATAACGACATGAGATAAAAAAAAAAAAAAAAAAAAGAAAGGAAAAGAAAGGTAGAAAAAAAAATTATAACGCGTACAATACATATATTACTTCGTAAAAATATTCATGTATTCCTGTAGACGAGAATGGAACGGGGAATTTGCACTAAATTTCTATATCTCTTTACGAGAGCACCGGACCGATAATATTCAAAATGTATATAACAAGACGTGAAAGGATCATTTAATGAAGCTTATCATATTTAATTATATACCATTTGATGTAAGAGATATATAATTATTACGTACATACCGCTGCTATCTCTCTCTCTCTCTCTCTCTCTCTCTCTCTCTCTCTCTCTCTCTCTCTCTCTCTGTCTCTTTCTTCCAATATGCAGAAAGCGAATGAGGACTCTTGAACTTCGAACACGGTAAACTTGTTCAATTAATATTCGACACAAACGACGTTTCATCTTATAATCAATTTCTACGATTGCAATTAAAATATCTTTCAATAAATCGAAAATATCTTCTCTCTGGACAAGATACCACGAACGATTAATTCGTACAATTAAACGTAAATCTCCGAAAAAGTTCATCGCTTTTTCTCATATTTTCTAAACACACTCGTATTTCTAGAAAGAAAAAAAAAAGAAAAAGAAAAAGAAAGAGAGAAAGTGAGGAGGGGAGAAAGAGAAAAAAAGGTGGAAAAAAAAAAAAACTTAAAAGATGAAAATCTTTCCGTCCCGCCCATCCTCTTCTTTCGCGAGAGATTTCGACCAGTTAATATTTTCTACGTGCTGTAAGACGCAACGACGATTGGCCCATTCCGAAGGAACCGTAACGAATATGTTCCAGCATCTTTCCAGCCCTCCTCCCACATGCAACGCGTTCCTCATATCTCGCCTACGTCCACCCTAGCCTTCTTCTCTTTGCCATAACGCTTTGCTTTCAAGATACTCAACTACGACGTATGCGTTTCTTTGACATTTCCAAGTTGCTTCTAATACAATACGCACGACGACTCTCTTCTAATCTAAGAACGTTAATTAATATCTTTATTTATTTGTTCGTTCGTTAATTTTATTATCAGGAAAAAAGAAAAGAAAAAAAAATTAATAAATATATATATATATATATATATATATATATATATATATATACACACGTATATCTAATATTCGTGAAAAGTGAAATCGTGAGGAAATATTCGGTTTTTCTTTTTTCTTCTTCTTTTTTTATTTTTTATCCGTTGGAAGAGATAATCACGAAAGGATATAGAAAAGAAGGAAGAAAAAAAAAGGAGAGGATCTTCTTCCGTCTTAACGTTCCTCAAAGATGGAATCCTGGACGGACAACGTTAATTCGAATCAACGCTTATCGGATGAAATTTTCGAATCTTCTTACTTCGATCGAGAAAACTTACGAATCGGAACAAATTGCGAAACGTTCTGGAATCACAAGTACTGGAACAGATCTTCCAGTTCCTCGAGCATTGTTAGCACCTCAAGAGAAATGGGTCAGCTTCTTGCTCCGTATAATGCCACTGGCAGTTACTCGCAGAACACGGATGCCAATCAGAATTATCGGCTTTACAGGTACATACAGTTTAAAAGACATTTCTATACAGAAGTAGATATATCCAATCGATTATTATTATTATATTTTTCTATTATCGGTTTCTTTCTTATTTATTTTTTAATTTAGAACATATATATATATATATATATATCATTAAATAAATTGAAAATATCTTCTTTCTGGACAAAATACCACGACGATTGTTCGTATAATCTATATATCTGAAAATATATATCTAATAAATCTCTATATATATATATATAGATTATAAATGATTAAAATGTATAGATTAAAAATGAACGATTAGAATTGACGTGCCAAATTGGAATACTTGACGTTTAATATTTTCTCCGTAGGTGGGGTCAATATTACCAACGAAACGATCGGGACGACTCGATGGGTGATACCTCTCGAGATTTTTTTGGCGAGAAAAACATCGACAGTCACGTTACTACCACGGCCACGGTCATTCGTGCGGGTGAAATTTTACACTTTCAAAGTAATCTGCAAAATAACCTTGTCGACTCTGAACGACGAGACACTAAGTTTCAAACTTGGCCGACGGCTCAATCTCAACTCGATCTTCCTAACTTTTCTTGCGAGGAAGAATCGTCTTCGGTCGATCACGGTAAGTTTATACACGCACGCACACACACACACTTAAATGAGAATCTCCCATTTTCTTACAAGAGAGAAAAAAGAGTATTGCTTCGAATTTGAACCTTGTAAAAATACGAGAATACGTACTAATTAAATAATCGATTGAATCGATCAATAAAAAGTCGAAATCGTTTATTTTCCTTCGTCGATCTTTCTCAGAAAGGAGAAGAAGCAAATTTTCGATCGGTGGAACATAAAAACGAGAGATTTTTACGAGGGACTTTCGCATTCCAACGACATTAGCTTGTTGATAATCCGTTTGCATTAACCGCGTTTATGGCTTCGCCGTCGCCGATGCGGCTGTAACGGACCCAGTGTAGCCTAAATATTTATGAGCAGGTTATATCAGCATCGGTACTCATTAACCCGCACGATCTTACGTAAGAAACGTGCCTAATTGTCGGCCCTTACTTCGACTTTACTACCACGTAATCGCGACCATTCGCATGCATAGAAATGAGTATCCCATTTTGTGGTATACTAATGTAAAACCAGAGAGATTTTTCATTATCAAGGAGAATACAGAAAGTTAAAAAAATTTCTCCCCGAAGATAAACTTTATATAATACCTTCGATCAAATGGGAACATTAAATGTTCTCGTTTTTCATCGCACCAACGTATACAAACGTGATATATAAGTAAAAATTTGTAATGAACGTGGAATACATAGTAAATTCAATGAGAATTATCGAACCGATAAATTAGAATCAATTCGTTTTGTTCCGTTCGATTAAGAGGAATTTCGCAATATTGACTTAAATATATATCGTCTTGCCTTATCAATGATGTAATTAATCATAAATTTTATTAAATAGAAAGATCGTGAATTTTATCCTCATTGTCTCTTAGAAATCGGATTACGCGTTTCATTGGCTTTCAAAAACGTTATCGTTTCTCATTGTCGTCATCAACGAATTTCAACGATTTACGTCAGCCGGTAATTAAAGTAGTCAGCTATAGAGACAAAAAGGAAGAGCGTAAGAAAAAGTACGAAGAGAAGAAAAAAGGTCTGAAGATACTTCGTCATGCTGACACACCGGAATTCTAAGCGGCGATTTAGATATTTCTCTAAACTCGGACGCGATTCAATTAAGTTTCACGTTTTAGAAGCGGCATCAACATCACACAAGGGTTTATCAGTCGGCACGGCGCACTACTCGTGCAATGACGCATCGAATATGCGGCTATTTTCATCAGCCACGCGGCATAAGACGACAAAAAGGTCGGCCCGCAGTGAAATTCTCTTGTAGTTCCGCGAAGTGGCAAGAAAATCGCTCACTTTAAGGAATGACTCGATCCTACTTAACCACCGATCAGATTTATATATATATATACATATATATACATATATATATATATATATATATATATATATATATATATATATACACACACACACTCACACACACATTTTTTTCTTTCTTTTTTTTAATACTATATTTTATATGTACAAGCAGATCTTTTATGGACACTTGTATTTTTTAATATTACGATCGAGTTTATTAAAATGTTACTTCGATTGTTAATCTGTCCGTTAATTGTTTAAATCGTAGAAAAGACAAGAAAATTAAATAACAATACAGTCGATAAACCACGAAAAGAAAGGACAGCTTTTACGAAGCAACAGGTTCGTCATTTGGAGTGCGAATTTGCGCACAGCAATTATCTTACGCGTTTGCGCCGATACGAGATCGCCGTTGCGTTGGATTTAACCGAACGTCAAGTAAGAATTATATTCGATTATGAATGTTTGTTTTTAGATGTTCCATATGCTAACATAGAAGTAAAAAAATTTACCGATAAAACTCTGTCTATTTTTATAGGTCAAAGTATGGTTTCAAAATAGACGCATGAAGTGGAAGAGAACTAAAGGAAATACTGCCAATCTACGGGAACGAAACGCCGTGTCTTAATACGCTTGGTATTCGAACATAAACATATGTGATTGTACATAAATAGTTAATATTATTTACTCGTATTATTCTATGTAAATGCTTTAAAAATTTGTACATTATCTAGAACGAATTGTCCATTGAAACAGTTTTAAATATTTTAATTATCAACTTGTTCCACAGGTGGAACAAAGAAAAACAAATAAGAACGCTGGATAAAAATCACATTAGCGAGTTACAATATTATTTTATTTCATTTCTTTCGTTTACTCGTCAGGAAGAACAATCGAATCGAATTTTAAATTAATACCTTTCTCTTTTAATTTTTCCTCCAATTTTGTTAGATTTTTTAAATTCTTTTTCATATATTGCTTGTGCTTCTCATCGCTTATAATAGAATTTCTGATAGCCGTTATCTTTCTTCTATTTATTAATTTTGGGTATCTCTTCTTCGTCCAACTTTGTCCAAAGAAAAAGCCTACGTGTTGTTTCTCTGGTGGTATATATGTGGCTACAAATTGTCGTATAAAATATAGTAATCCTAAATTTTTCTATGTTCTTAACCGATATAAATCTGTGTATAATACCTTTCAGTAATCTACCGCACATTAAATAATTATTCATCGTTTCTGCTGCTATCTTAGCTACCTCGGGATGTTGGAATTCGACGTAACCATAACCTCGACTAATTCCAGTCTACAAGGAATCCAAAGGAACATAATAGACATAATTGCGTAACATATATCTTTATGCATAATAGGAACGAAAAGATATATATAAAAAATACATACCTTGCTAGATCTTGCAAGTCTAACTTTAGTAACCCTACCAAATTGTGAAAAATAATCTTTCATTTGGTCCTCAAAGAATCCATGTGGTATATGGCCAAGATATATAAGTCCCCTACTCGACTTAAATTCCCATTTCTTTTTGGCAGCTTTCACGGTGAAAGATCCTTCCAGATTATTTTTTGCTGACCTGTTTTTGATCTGTTTTTTCTGTAGCAGCACGTAAAATCAAGAATACATTTACATTGATATTAAAGAAATTGTTAGGAAACATAATATACATATAAACACGTGACACCTAACCTCAAGTACTTCTTTAACATTTTTCACAGCTTTCCGTAGGGTCGATTCTCCAGAATTTTTTGATTCTCTCGTTTTATTCTTCACAGCTTTCTTAAGTGCTGTATCTCTTAAGGTGTTCGTTTTATTTTTAACTTTCATTTTGATAAACGTAAATCTTCCACACCAGTGCGCAACAAGCAACAAGCGACTTCGCTTCGAGACGAAACTAGAGACATCTAGGTTTACCCGCTAACACGACGGTTTCCGATTGGTCGAATGAAAATGTGGGAAAATTCAATGGCTTTACTTCTTCATTTCCATTTCTCTGAATGAATTTATTCAATTTCCGATAGCTTATCAAAGTTCCCTGAATACAAATGTGCATGTTTTATATTTAAATAAACAACGTATAGGTAAGAGATTTGAATCTATGAGATGGTATTGAAAGATTACTTTAAAATATTTATAACTTTAATGGAAAATATTTAAAAGAAGTAAATAAAGAATGACGAAAAAAAAAAGGAAATAAAATAGAAAAAGGAAAGCAAAATACGAATTGAACTAATCGATAGAATTTAATCTCTCCCATTCAAACTTCATATTGCATCCATTTCTGTTCGCATGTTTTGCGAGCTTACGTGCATAAATACGTCATAGATTTATCCAACATTTATGTGTCCTCGCGTTTCCCTTTAAAAGCATGACCTACCCGTTAGCCTTTTCTATCCTTTCAACCTTTTTACCATTCTGCTTATCGTCGATTCTAGCTGGCTTTAAAAAATTCAACAATTTATTTTTAGAAGTCCATTTAAAAGTTAAAAATACTCACAAATTTCCAATCTATTCTATTTCCTTAATAAAATATTAACATAAAATATCTGTTATTTAAAATCAGTATAAAATTTTATAATAATATAGGAAGAAAAGACACTAAGATTATCCTTTTTATAGATGGTAGTATATCTCTACCTGTATTCATCCGTTTTCTTAAATGCATGGAAACTCATTCTCAGACATTCTCATGCCGGGAAAGATATTTTGAAAATCTTAATGTTCGTTAATGTTGCGCGATCGCAACCAAAGTTTCTACGGAGGGAGACGGAATAAATAAGAAGAGGAAGAAAAATAAAAAGAAAAAAAGACAAAAAAGAGAAGAAGAAGGTGCAATAAAGAGGAGAGTAAATGGTTGAGAAAGAAATCGCTCGAGAATGTTATAAAAAAAATCAACGACCCTCGAAAGATTATACTGACAATTTTCTATACTTTTTCTTCTCCTTCTTCTTCTTCTTCTGCGTTTGTTGAATATTTCCAAAATATTTTAATAGATTTTCTACGAGTCTTGGCTAGTTATTAGCTTATTGTATACTACCTTGCTCTCACATCCAATCTCATACCTAAAAGTTTCCTAGTGAAAGAAAATTTTCTGAAGGATGTTGTGAAGAGGGTGAAGAGGGAGAAAAAGGTGCGAGGAGTAGTGATGGTAGCATGCCATTGCGCACGCATCTTTGAATGAACGAACATGCTTTTCAAGGCTTCAGTATCTCCGGCGAGGTCCGTGAGAACGGTACCCAACGAAATCTTTTGGTTTCATTTCGACACAGTATATCTCGTAACATCAGTCTAAAGGGGAAAAGTGTTTTTTTTTTCTTTCGATCGAGCGAAAAAAAATCTCTTTGTACGTTGATCGAATTAAAAAATAACACGAGAAGCAAAACAAAAAAATTAATAAAACGAAAAATAAAAAAATAAAAGGAGAAGGAAAAGAAATGTTCCCCCTTTTTTTTTATTTTCACTTTTAATCGTTTACAATGATCGATCGTTTCTTTCGATATATCGGACATTCGAGGATAACCGAATCGTAATAATCTCGAACCCTTTCCGTTTTCTATTTCTAGTGAAATTTTAATTATGGTGTATGCTCGACGGTTGCGATTTCTTGATAAAGAAAGGACACGTGATGCAAGGGTTCGCGCGGATATTTTAATAAATTTTTTTGAATGTTTCAGATTAAAGTTCGAATGTCGAAAATAGAAGTGGTACACGATCCTTCTGTCAGATTATCATAATGTTTAATCCTTTGCCACTTAGGTGTGCTTTAAATTAATAAGAAAAGTTCTCTCTTTTTCTTTCTTTTTTTTTTCCATGTTAGTGTAAAAATAATGTGCTCGTTCTTCATCGACTTGAAAAATTGTTCAATCGCGGATCATCAAGGATCGTAGAAGAGAAGATATAATCGTCGAATTTATCGAAGATTTATAAACGAACGTTGAGATAAGGTTATTTCCATGATAACAAAATATTAATATGATAGAGAAGAAAGCGAGACTTGATTTACATTAAGATTGAAAATTGATCCTGGATATAAAAGGAGAAAGATACTCGATATTATCGTCGTGTTATCTTAATGCAAGGGTCTGAAGGACAACGGAACAACAGGAGAAAGAAAAGGCTTGGAATTTTTAAAGGCGCATCTATCTTAACTTACATTTCAAGAGGATTTCTTATTAGTATAGTAGCAAAGCGTGCTTGACAATACTCTTAACGAGACTCTTCAACTAACAATAATCGTACGAAATAATAAATTCGAGAAGAAAAGAAAAAGAAAAAACAAAAAAGAACAAAAACAAAGGAAGAAAATAAAAAGGAAAGGGAGAAAGCGTAATACGATTTTGGAATTGGAATCGATTAAAAATATCAATTTTTCGACTCGCTCTAACAGATCATTTTAATCCCGCTCGGCGTAAGTCTCATGATTATATTAGTCCGTATTTATAGTAGAAAGCGAAATGAAATCAGTTCGAGCTCATTGAATCGTTAAATTCACATTGGAAATATTCATTATCAAGAAAATATACCCGCATTTGTTTGCGCGTCGCTTATTAATTTGATTTTAACAAGTTTCTCGTGTGAAAATTCGGATGGGATCCCTCATAAACTGACGATTGAATAAATAACGTTTGTTAAAATCTAAAGAGCGAAGAGGACATTATTTCTCACGATTGAAATTGGAGAAAATAATTTGAGAGAAGTATCGGATAAAAATATGAATAGCTTCAACAGATCACGTTTGTACAATTGCACTGCATCGATCCTCGGACTTAATATATCTTCGTTATTAAAGTTAAATCGTAGCGATTTGTTGATCGTCATCGAAGAAGCTTTAGAAAATTCGACGCAAAGAGATGTCCTTCGCGATGCACTTTCCGATTGCATCTTCGGTGTTCAAGAACCACCGTTCGATTTACCTTGGTGGCAGAAGCTTTCATGGTCGTTGATATATGCTATCATTTTATTGGTTGCAACCGGCGGAAATATGATCGTCATGTGGATAGTGCTTGGTATGGAATTTATCTTACGTACTTCAAATTTATATTTAATGTTTTTATCTTAATTTTTGACATTGAAATTAGGAATCATTCGAGAACTCCGAACGATTTTACATCGTTCGATGAGATAAACGAGACTTTATTTCTTTATCTCTTGCAAAAAAACAAATCATTAGAAATTTTCAGTTCGATGGTACATCTTGAAATCTTTTTAATTCTCGTTCGTGAATTATTTTAATTCTAAATCAAAAATCCTTCAAGACGTTTATCCGTTATCATCGGGATAATCCGTTTATTAAAATTTCTCAAAACTTCTCTAGACTTTATTATCGTTAGAAGAAGAACAAAAAAAAAAATAAAAAGAAACAATTCCTTTACTCTCTCTTCACTTCTTCACGTTATAATTTCTATAGTGTGATCTCGCTTTTATCGTAGTTTAATATCGACACAGAAACTATTCTACTTATATATGCTGTCATGCTAACGAGAAAATCGACTTACGTGGATATTTACGAAAGGTATGTGTACGAGTACGTAAATGATTACCAAGTAAGAAAGCACTGTCGCGACAATTTCAAATTAGATCGGTATTCTCGACGTCGTTGCAAAGTATTCTGCTTGCGAAAATGTACCATCGAATTTATCTTCTCGAGGTAGATAACATTTTACTAACGAGATTCTCGAGCATACAAAAGTCTACGTCAATCCTAACATTTTTATTTCTTCCTTTTCCTTTTTTTTCTTTTTTTTTTTTTTGTTATTCCTCGTCGTTTCGGAAACGAACCAATTATTTTTACATCCACGTGAAATGATTTGTCAGTGAGATACATATAGGTATGGGTATAGGAAAAAAAAAAATATGGAGATCGTATAATCGATCGGGAATACGTAAAGAAAGATATCACGTTACAAGAATGATTTACGCCCTTCAAGAATTTTCTTTTCCTGGAACATATATTTATTACCGTCATAACGATACTCCTTTTTCTGTATCACGATATATTTAGAAAGACACAGTTATGGATAAAAGGGTATCTCCGACATATATTACACGTTAACAAATCCTATATCTTTCGAGTTTCCCATCGTTCGATAAAAATCCGAAGTATATGAAACAGACGAAACAATAAAAAAAAAAAAGAGAGAAAAAATGTGGAGAGAGAGGTTGTCCCTCATAAAAACAATTCAATCGCCCTGAATATCCTACATAATATAAAGATAGAAGGTATCTGTGAAAGGGAAAAAGAAAAGGACAAAAAAAAAAAACGAAAACAAAAACAAAATATGGAAAAGAATCGAAAAAGAAATGACACTTCAAACGTAATAAATTTTTAACTTCCGACGAAGAAGAAAATTCGAGATTTTTCCGATTTGTTCGATTCTTTCGAACGACCACCGATGTGAATGAATTCTTTTCTTTTTTTTTTTTTTTAACTTTTTCTCTCTCTCTTTTTTTTTCTACGCAAAAGGGTCTACTATTATTTTGAAAGCTACAAGATATGTCACGGAATGGATAGACAAGTTTTTAGTGGCTAGCTACGTGATTTCGTACGGTCGAAAAAGTCGAACGTGACCATGCCAATGTTTATCCACTTTCAGTGTTGAGAAAGGTTCTTCTCATAAAAGATTCTTTAAGAAAGAGCGGACGAATATAACTTTTCCCCAAAATAAATCGTTATAAAGTCCAAACGCTTTTTTCTCTCCTTTCTTTCCCCCTTTCGTTTTTCTTTCTTTTCTTTATTTTTCCTTTTTTTTCTCTCTCTCTCTCTTTCGTATGAAATCATTAGAAGTCAGAAATATATTAACATACCATAGAAAATTGTGTGAACCATTTTCGTAATATCGAACAAAATATTCTTTTACTTTTTCGATTCTCTCTATCTCTCTCTCTCTCTCTCTCTCATTGATCTCTCTTTTACATCGTAAATTAGCATGAAAAAGCATTTCGAGCTATTTAAATCTATGAGAAGGAACAGGTAGAGTTTAATTACAGAAGAAAAATAAAACATATACGTTTATCAACGTGAAAATATATTCCCCCTTGTGAAGTTTCCACCCTTACAACTCGTTAACTTCGAAAATTTCCACCCTAATGTTTTGGCAGATATTAAACTAATCTTTAGCTCCCCATTGAGAAATGCTAGATGATTAAACATTTATACCATATACGTATACACGTATATATGTTAACTGTGCGTAAAACGAGTGTTACATTTTTTTACGTGACAGGCTGGAAAAAAAGAAGTTGTATGTATGAATATCATGATTGCATGTTTCGCTATCGATCTTCCTGCGCGTGAAGGATATATATATATATATAGAGAGAGAGAGAGAGAGGAAAAAAAAGAAAAAGAGAGAAACAAACATGTTTTCTCTCGTAGATATTTATTTATGTTTGATGAGAGGCAGAAAGAAAGAAGGTTTTTTTATTTTTTATTTTTTTTTTTTTTAATTTATAAACACCATCAATGCCGTCCGTGCGTGTCAATAATTCGATGAAGTGAATCCCTCGTAAAAGGTTACGTATTTTCATTGATAAATTCACAAGCATAAAATGGAGGAGAATGCACTATCAAAAGGGATACGATGGATAAGAGTAATAAAAACTTTTGCAACTCCGTCAAGGAGAAAAGCTATATCTATGATCCTTTAGAAGCCCTTCCCCTTTTTATAGACTGGATTTTTCTTTTTTTACTTCCGTGATTTTTGTCCCCTTGAGGGTTACCGCAAATTCAATGAGGTGACACGTGTCGGTAAAAGGCATCCCGCCTTTTTCTTTACCACTTTCGCTAAAACTTTCCTCATATTTTAGGTTAAATGAAAACGGGCTGTTGCTACAAGTTTATCTAACATTTATAATGATCTCTCTCTCTCTCTCTCTCTCTCTCTCATTATGATTACATTATTACATTATGGAAACAAGTATACGTATTGAAATAAAAAAGTTCCTTCTTTTCATTTTATAAATCGTTTTACATTTCTCTCTCTCTCTCTCTCTCTCTCTCTCTCTCTCTCTCTCTCTCTCTAGTGAAAAATCCTTGTTATTTTTCCTAAGCTAAGTGAGAAAAAAGTAGACAGAGAAAGCTGATCGTCGATATAAAATGGTTAAGAAAGCGCTGAGAGTTTGATAAATATGTTTTTCGTTCAACTATCGACTCTATGAAAAGTGAGTATTATTAAAGGTTGCTGTTGAGTTAGAGCGACGAGAATACGATCGATCTTCGTAACTAATAACGTTTGCCTAACTACAGACAAAGTGATATATATATATATATATATATATGTGTGTGTGTGTGTGTGTATGTGTACTTATAACAGACAACTTATATTATAAAAATTTATTTGTTTATATATTTTTTTAACTATTTAGTTTTTTCTTTTTTTTTTTTTCATCCCAACGATTTTCCACTAAGAAGAGCAAATTTTTCGTGTTACGAGCACATTTATTATAAGCTCGTTGGTACCTGCGTAAAAAGCTGAGTCAACACAGAGGGGAACTTGCTTATTTTATTGGCGAAAGAATTTAATGAGTACTCAAAATTGCTTTCACGAAGATATGTAAAAATGTTTAGTAATTTTAGAATACTTATCGTGAATCTAAATCATACTTGTCAATTTACAAAAAATTATAATTATACTTTCCAAAATAAGATATAAACGATATCTCCTCAAGTATATTGTTACAAAGGTGTCGTGAATTTGTATGAATGAAATCGATTAGAGAAGCACAAGGATATTTTGAGATAATTACGTATACTTTCGAGATAATAGCGCATACTTTCGAAATAATTACGTTTAAGTTTGTGATTTTAATGATTTTATTTTGAGAAAGAGAAAGAGAAGAGAGAGAGAGAGAGAGAGAGAGAGAGGGAGAGAGAAAATAAGAAATGTATAAAGACAATTTTTTTCGAGTTATTTAAATTTGTTTTTCGTGTATATGAGGGAGTGGGGGTGGGAAAGAATGGAGAGGGATATTAAAATTTCATTGTTGTCATGGACGATGCTTCAAACTGTGCCATCCAGATGCGCCAAAGTACATTTTATGAATATTCAACTATCCTTCCTCCTCTATTTCGACGATAACAAATTCATTTTTTCCACTTTATTTATTATTATCCTTATTGGTATTACAAATAAATTTTATATATCATGAAATTACAATAAAAATTTATGAAAAAATTAAGATCGTCGGTCGTGAGAATGATATATATATATATATATATATATTAAAAAAAAAATAAATTTATTTATTATAGAAAGTTTCGTTGGAAATGTTTGCTTGTGATTTCTTCAAATCATTTGCACGCGTTGAACCATTTGCATAAGGAAATTGAGACGATAATGCTAAAGTAGATAGGTCGGTAGATACTTCGATTTACTTTCAAAATACTCAACAAATCCAACGAGTAATACCACTGGAAGCATCATTTTGCAATTACGATAACGTTACCATTACATAGTCGAAAGTAAATCGAATTTAATCGAAGGCAAATTTCAAGGTAGATATTTTGACGGGATAAATCGATCTACCTATCCCTGTATTCATTCCCATTCGAGTTTTAGATCAAACGAATTTTAACAATTTAATTGAGATAATTTGACATCTAACGGACGTATATAGGAGTTCGGATTTCCAGTGATCTTTTCCGAGACTAATAGCAATTAACTCTTCTAATCTTTTAAGTGGTCCTTTTTTATTTTTTTTTTTTTTTATTTTTACGAGAAAGTCTTTAAAAAAATTAATCTCCTTCAAAGGATTAACATACACACATATACATATATATATATATATATTTTTTGTCTCTTTTTCACAGCACACCGTCGGATGCGTACGGTTACCAATTATTTCTTAGTGAATCTCTCATTGGCAGACCTGATGATGTCGTTACTTAACTGCGCCTTCAACTTTATTTTCCTACTTAACTCTAGTTGGCCCTTCGGTTCTGTCTACTGTACTATCAGCAATTTCGTCGCTCACGTCACTGTCGCCTCGAGTGTCTTTACATTGGTGGTTATATCCTTCGACAGGTATGTCCTATTTTTTCTTCTTCTTCTTTTCTTTTCTTTCTTCCTTTCTCCCCTATACTTTATGTATATTTTTTATTTAAACATTACTACAAACGTACAATACATTTTTTAATATATTACGTATGTACATAAATCGTATTATATGTATGTTGTATGTATGAGTTAATTAGCGATAAACAGTATTGGATGATCGTTAAACAGAATATTTCGTTAAGAGAATATACCTGTTGAAAATTAATAGCGAATACCTTACTGTCGGTTTAATGTTATATCAACAAAAGAATTATTTTCTATAATATTTTATGAAAAATTAATACGATTAATTAAATTAATGCGGTAATTAATACGATTTAAAATGATTTTCAAGAGAACAGAATTTTATCGAATTATTCGGTGCGACTTAAATCGAACGTAACGGGTATGCAGTTTCAACAAACATAATGTTATATCTTGTCGTACGTCTTGATTATCGTAATGAAGTTTTTCGATGTAACTAATAAAATATATTTATTTATAAGATCGCTTAAGAGTTGAACATACAATTTTTTGAATTAATGACGTTTAACGATAAAAGAGGTTGATAAAAATAAGTTTTCGAAAGTTTTCGTCCTCGTGAAACTTCAAAAAAAAAAAAAAAAAAAAAAAGAAAAGAAAAGAAAAGAAAAATAAATAAAATGTTTAGACGAAGATAAATGGGACGCATGATTCATTTACTTTCTCAATTTATTTACAAGTTTCGCTGTTCTTCATTGACAGGAAGTAAACTTACTTACGTAAGTTACTCGTATAGACGATAGTAAGAATCGATTTGTTACGTGCAAAGCAGCTCTCAGAGATTCCCGGTACAGATTCGAGTATGTGTGAATGAAGTTCTATAAATCGTCTCCAACCAAGTTCATCTTCAGAAAGTACTTATGCAAAATATATCCGTTCGACGATTGCTTTCGACGCGGTCTATGCCATTTTTCTTTTTTCTTTTTTTTTTTTTTCGAGGATTGAAATTTAGAAAAGAAAGGAAGGAAAGTAGAAAGCAAGAAAACAAGAAGAAAAAAAAAAAAAAAACAACGAAAGAAAAAGAACTCATTCATCATCGCGTCAAACAAAATCACGGAGTAGTTCGATTAAATGTCTTGACTCGACTTCCGAACTTATTTTCTTTTATATCGATCGTACTTATTCGTCTGGAAAAAAAATAAAAATAAAAAAGAAAAATTCTTCGATTCATTCGTCGAAGCGGGGAAAAGGAAAGATGCGAAAAGGAACGATATAATCGTATCGTAATTTCTGAGAGGTTGTGGTAGGAGTGTGGGAGTGGGTGGAGAGTGGGTGGTAGGGGGTTAGGGGATAGAGGAGAAAAAGGGACGTTAGCATTTACGACGAATCCCTTCAAAATTCTTTAAATATGTAAGAAGTCTTTTCAGATTCGAAAACGGCTACGTATATCTTACATAAATTTAAATAAAACAACGATCAAAAGTTCCCTTCCTTTCCGTTTCGTCTCTTTCTCCCTTTCATTCATTCATTCATTGACTCATTCATTCTCCCGTTTCTTTCTTTCCCCTCTTTCATTCTTTCCCCTTCTTCTCCTTCCTTCCGTCCTTCGTTCTTCTCTGTCATTCACGAAATCGATATGTCTTTTACCAGAAATACTTATCGATACAATTCCATCCATCCAGACTTTTTATTTTCTTTTTTTTTTTTTTTTCACAAAGAAAAATTGTCAAGTTTTCTTCTTTCCCTGACGATTAGATCAGCAATTTTTTTTTTTCCTTAAAGAGATGGAATTTACAAAATTAAGTGAGTAAGAACGAACGAACGAACGAACGAACGAGAAACGTACGAATGTATACGGATAGGAACTTCGTGGATCTTTTTCTGATTTTTTATTTCTTTTTTTTTTTTTGTTCTTTTTTTTTCAAAGAAAAAGTTCTCGCACAGTCGCGAAATTTCACCGTAGTCGTTTAAGTTTTCCTTGAAGTTTTGAAAAAAGAAAGACAAAAAAATGATAAGAGAAGCTTAAATATCCAACGGTTTAACATCGTAGCGAACCCGTTAAGACAAGATAAAACAGTGTCATATGTCGCACGGAAAGGAACAAGAATAAGGAAAAGAAATGAGAGAAAAAAAAAGAGAGAAAGAGAAAGAGAAAGAAGAAAGAGGAAAGAAGGAAGGAAGAGAAAGAGAAAAGAAAGTTGAGATTTTGTTTGGTTGACGTATTCAGGTAGAAGAAACAAATCCTCTCGCAATATACTCCGGTTACCTTTATCATCGTTGAGCTTGTCTTTCCTTGACAGGCAATATATTAGATGAAAGAGTAATAAGACAATAAATGGGGCACATATTTAAAATCTAATTTTCTTTAGATTTTCTATTATCGTTATTGCTCTAAAATTAATTTCTCAATGAAAGCTGATATTTTCGATCAAAAATCTAAGGGAAAATAATTATCACACACGCCCATACAAATATGTACGTATCTATTAATCCGATTAAACCAATAATATTTTATGAAAGTTAATGAGCAAACAAATTTGTAAAAATTAATTCCATCTTTTGATTTTTATATTGTTCTCCCTTTAAAATCCGATTTAACGAAATCTGAAAGTTACGATAAGAAATTAAAGTAAAATAATTATTACATAAATATATATATAATATATATATATATATATATATATATATATATATATATATACTAATCGAACTAAATAAGAATTTCATCATATATAAGTATGTACCCTTAAAGATGGGGGTCTCGTACTGAAACTTCATCCGATAGAAATCTTAAATATACGAACGCCAAGGATACAAAATTACCTCTCTCTATCTCTCTCTCTCTCTCTCTCTCTCTCTCCTCTCCTCATTTCTCTCCTCATCTCTCTCTCTCTCTCTCTCTCTCTCTCTCTCTCTCTCTCTCTCTCTTTCTCTCTCACGTTTCCTCGAAAACCAAGAGAAAACCCGTAGATTTTCGAAGGCTGATAATAATATTTGCGGGCGATAATTAAGGTCAGATAATTAACGCAAAGGAAGACCTTCCCTGTCTCATCGTTTTCAGATAAACTGTAGACGTTTCGGAAGATATTCCTTATATATATATATATATCGAATTTACCGAAATCGAAAAGCAATATATCATTAAATCGTATATCCCTTTATTTATTACATTTGACGATAAAAATTGACTTGTCTAACTTAATAAGACCGATCATTGCAAAATCGATTTTATTATTTTCGTTCGTGGGAAATAATAGAAAATATTAAGGAAAAGAAAATAGAGATAACCTCTTCGAAACTGGTCAAAGAGAAATGTGACAATGGAAGGCTGCTCTCTTTATATATTTTCTTTCTTTCTTTTCGTAAAAAAAGGTGGTTTAAAACAAATAAACCCGAGAGAATTAAATTTTATCGATTATTTTTCTAATGTCTTTCTTCTCATATCATTGTTCGGAACGTGTTATCGCTTAATTGAATTCCGTACGATATTCCGACGAAATTAATTCAAATTTCTGAACGAGGATGTATCCTGTTATGCATATAGAGAAAAAAAAGGAAACAACAAAAAAAAAAAATTACCGACGTCTAGCTCGTATCATTAAAGTTGGGTGTAGCTATTAATTAATAACTTTGTCAATGTGATTCAAAAAGTTTGTTTCCTCGATGAAAATAAATCGGTCGCTCGTACGATTTTCTCTTTCTTTTTTTCTTTTTTGTCATTTTTATCGACTTCGACGTCTAAATGAGAAATTAACGAGATTGGATCGAGGGAAATATCTGCGAGAATCAAAGTTTTTTTCTTCTTTTCGAAGATCCGAATTCCAAAGTAGACGCGTTATATGGGTCGCCTCGACGAATGGAATGAAAATCTTTCTTGGGAATTTTCTTAATCGTTTTAAACGTCTCGAAAAATTGTTCATATTCATCGTAAACATTTTATTTACATTTATCGTATACATAAATCAAGTTTTTTTGCGGTTCCGTGCTTTATTTATTTATTTCTCTTTTACTC
The DNA here is from genome assembly GCA_918808275.2 of Dolichovespula sylvestris. Classification (NCBI taxonomy): domain Eukaryota; kingdom Metazoa; phylum Arthropoda; class Insecta; order Hymenoptera; family Vespidae; genus Dolichovespula; species Dolichovespula sylvestris. The sequence goes on along the minus strand of OU964970.1, from coordinate 6,513,485 downwards.
TTACTCTCTGTTTGCCTCGCTCGCTTATCCCATTTTGTTTTGGCCGTATTTTGTAAAAATGAAAAATAAAATTAAATATTAACATTTATTTTCTTCGTCTCTCTCTCTCTCTCTCTCTCTCTCTCTCTCTCTCTCTCTCTCTCTCTCTTTTGAAAACGTATCATTAAGATTGTTCTTTATGTTCTTTGTATAATACATTTTTTTTTCTTTTTTTTTTTTTTTATAGAAATTGTATATAGTGATTCAATATTAAGCTAGAAAAAGAGATGGTTCTATTAAACTTCTATTGAGAAAAATAAGAGGACGAGAGCGTCGAGAAATATGAGTACCTATATATCGGCTTTTATAAGTTCGGAGCGTTTGTATAAGGAGGAATAAAAATCAAACAAAAATGTTGATGCATTCGATCACTATATTTCTTATTCAAAGACGCCATGTGTCTTTATGCATCCGTGCATTAGCATTTGAAGGAACGTTAGATAATAAGCGAAGTTTGGCGTAGACGTTTCAAGGATGTACTTTCGTAAGGGGAGAAATGAGATGTGAAAAATAAAGGAGGACAAAAAATTAAAAGGAACGACAAAATTAATCAAATGGAAATAACCGAGAGAGAGAGAGAGAGAGAGAGAGAGAGAGAGAGAGAGAGAGAGAGAGAGAGAGAGAGAGAGAGAGAGAGAGAGAGAGAGAGAGAGTAAAGTTTAACAAATCAAAATGCAATCTTTTGATACCTCTATTCTTCGCGAGAAATTATGAAATGATTGAATTTCCGATCATTTCTTATGTGCATTAAAAGTTGTCAAAACAACTTTCATTAGAAACTTGACTTTCGCAAGGTCTTGACTCTAGCTTTCTTAAGAAATTTCAAAACTATCTCGATTAGGGATTATACCCTTTCTGCCAGCTGCAGATGTTTCCGTTAAACGTTTTTCCTTTTTGACAAATAAATTTTTTCAGTTTCTTTCTTTTTCTTCCTAAATGAATTCACAGAGGCGAGAAAAATCCGGAGCATAAATGGAAACATTGTACCTTGTGCCTCGACTAATGTTTATAATTAATATAAGTTAATTTTATATAAATGAATTACATTCTCTCAACGATACAAGAAAATATTATCTCTAATGAAATACGCATTGCTCGCACATTCAGAAAAAATTCTTTTTCGATATATTTCCAAAGTTTTTATTGTGAAATGCTTTCTCTGAAATTACTTTGTTTTCCTATCATTTTCACGGCATAATAATAATAATAATGGTAATAATGATAATAATAATAATAATAATAATAATAATAATAATAATAATAATAATAATAATATCCGTTATCTTCATAGGCGAGAAAAATAAAACGGATCCGAAGTTTTTCATTTTCTTTTATTCTTTTTATCCGTCTTTTTATGATACCAATAAAATATAAGAATATGACTCTTCCTTTCAAGCGAAATCGACGATGTTCAAATACGAAAAAAGGTATCGTAATATTTCGTTTGATCGATCACCAAATGCTTATTACAATCTTCTATTGTTCATTCTGCTATTCACAATGGGACGAACAATTGTTGATACTCTTAGTGGAAACGGATCCTTAAAATTAATCTATTCTATATATTTTCTACATGTACCTATATCATTAAGACAGTTCCGAGAAATGAAATTAATGAGACAATACATTCTTTTATTTGCGGTAACGTTAATTTTCTGTCTATTTATTATATGTAATTACACAATGTAGATCCATGTATGGGAGAGTCATTTACAGAAGAAAAGGAAAATCACGGCTACGAGCCGAGACTACGTATAACCCCTCGTTGATTAGATTACATGTTAAATAAAAACGAAAAGCAAGCATTGTTTTCATTGTAAGAGAGAAATTGAATTTCATCTTTTCTCTTTTATAGATAAGTGATAATGATATATATATATATATATATATATATATATACATATACACACACACTTTTATATAGTTATAGATATAAATATATGTTTCTATGTATTTATGTATGTATGTATGTATGCATATATATATATATATGTACGTATGTATGTACGTAACATAATATTGTGCACGTTCCTCTAACTCGTCGTCGTAGAATTCAAGAGATTGGAAGAATGGTTGTCAGCGACAGAAAGAGAAAGAGAGAGGGAGGGAGAGAGAAAGAGAGAGAGAGAGATAGAGATTAGTTTTGTGGTAACTCGGGGCGCCAAGTTTATTGCTTCTTTGAGAAGAAGCAAAACACAACGGGAGTAACTATGATAACAAAACCGCAGGATCTCATTCGCTTTACAATTTCATCTTAGTTACATTCTTGAACTTACGAAGTAGAAATTTCACATCGGTGTACTCGTTAACGCGATATCTCTTCCACGTCATTAATATCAATTCGTTAAATCACACGATTCCGTACGAATTAAATGGAACAATTCCAATGCGAATCCCTACACAGGTCGGAATCGAAATTTAACGGATCCAATGATAGACGATGATTCGATGACATGTGATCGTATACAACGGTCAATTCATATTCAATATTGATGATAACTTAATTAATTACTGTTATTCCAGGGGATACGTGTACATTTCGATAAACATATCGTAAAATGATATTACATTAGACGAAATCGATTGTTTATTAATTAATTAATCAAAATATATGTACGTGAATTAATCCATACGCATCGTGACCTATTAAGTTTCATTCATCGTCTACCTGCTTTTATTATGATACGAGGAAAAGAAAACTAGAAAAATAAATAAATAAACGAAAGAAGAAAACGAAAATAAAGCAAAACGGGAAATACAGGGAGAAAAAAGAAATTTGAAAGGTAGAAATAACATGGAACGGAATGCTTACAGAGAATGAATGAATCAGATGAAACTTCATCTGAGGCAATGATTGATTAGAGCAAAACGAAGATATAAAGGGAACTTCATTACTCCGATACAATTATATTCTGATTCTTACGTTTTGATCTTATCGAAGGAAAACTTTCAACGTAATATTTAGTATTTGCTACTAAGTCCTCGATAACAATGATCTCTTTCGATTATTTTATATCAATAATAAAACTCGTCCGTCCAATATAGAGGTATATGTACAACATAGTTGTACATAGTGTTGGATATACATACATACATACATACATACATACATGTGTATCTCTAATAACATCTTACATGTGATGTTTGGGTATACCTCAAAGCATAGTTCGAGACTCTTGTATCTAAAAAAGAAGAACTTGAAAGGAAGATCAAAGTAAATTCACCGAGTTTTCTCTTCCTTGCAATTTAGAGAGATGGGAAAAACTGAAATACCATTTTAAAATTCTCTCTCTCTCTCTCTCTCCCTCTCCCTCTCCCTCTCTATTTTTTTCCACTCTTTTTCTCTCATCCCGAGCAAAGAAGCAGTCGGGGAAATTTCACCGGTGGTTTGAAATACAATCACGAAATTTCAGAAGGGTAGAATGATAGGTTAAATTATTTTACGGAAATGGCTAAAAATTTATCTTTCTACGAAAAGAAATTGAAGAGTGTCTAACGTTCGTGCCGTTCGACAAGGAATTTCATTTAAATTTCGGGTCGAAAACATGTTACTTCTCTCTCTAATACGCGCGCGCGCGCGCGCACACACACACGTGCAAACACGAACACACTGTTCGTAACGCTGTTACTTTTACGTAAATAAAATATTTCGTTGGAACTTTTGCACGGTATAAAAAAATATTTTAACGTTATCTACCAGTGACAGTACCTGTGATAGGCATTTAAAATATCGTATAGTCGATAGACGATAGAAATTACGAGGACACGCGATTCCCACGCGTTTCGATTAACGAAAAAATTCCATTAACGCAAGACACGTAAGCATCCGTTTGCGAGAATAGTTAAGCTCATTCTTCGGCAGCTTTTCCAGTTGGAAGAACACGAACGCTTAAGGAAAACGTCAAGATGGTCTCTTTTCGAGGATCACGACCGGCAAACTCCGCGTTTAATCATTTATTTTCTCTTCCTTCTTTCTCTCCTTCTTGTATTTTTTTTTCTTGTTCCTCTCTCTCTCTCTCTCTCTCTCTCTCTCTCTCTCTCTCTCTCTCTCTCAGTCCTTAGATGACGAAACATCATTCGTACTGAACAAAAGAAATATTTTCTATTTTTCCTCTTCCACTTCCTCTTCATCTTCCTCTTTCTGTGGTATTTCCAACATAGCTTTTTATATAGAAATATATATATAAAAAAAAAAAAAAAAAAAAAAAAAAAGAAATATAAAATTTTCGAAATTCATTGATATTCGAGATCAGGACGTGATTCTCTATCTGGATTTTGATCTAAGCTATCGCGAATAATATCACGTTTCTCCGTTATTCGCGGTAGTCAATAGAAGCTCCTTACAAGCTTTTCTCCTTTCAAGTGAAGGAAGAGAGAGAGAGAGAGAGAGAGAGAGAGAGAGAGAGAGAGAGAGAGAGAGAGATGTGAGAATCAAAGACGCAAGAAGCTAACACCAATCCTTTCGGTATGAAAGGAAGGAGCTTTGAGCTGCTTTGAAGAGACGTTGCGAATACGTCGTTGCAAATAACCGTATTGCTTAGAGCCTCTCTCGCTACATTGTTAAATGCATTAGATTTGTCTGGCATTTCTACAAACTGAAACAAATATATGTCGTGTCGAAATTCTCTCTCTCCTCTCTCTCTCTCTCTTCTGCGTTTGCGTTTATTGCCTCCACAACAAACTCTTCGCTTGATTTCTTTATTTCTCTATACATACATACGCGCGCGTTTTCAATTAATTTTTTTTTTTTTTTTTCATTTTTCACATTCTTCGCAATATACCGACTTATAGTACATCTTTCTAATCCATTGGCAATTATCATTTCTTCCATCACATTTCAGATATATGGCTATCATGCACCCTTTGAAACGGCACATGTCACGAAGGAGAACCATATTGACCTTGATTTTAATATGGACAGTATCGTCCATCTTGGCAATTCCCAATCTTTTATATTCCACGACCAAACAGAAAAGGTAAAAATGTATCGCGAATCGATATCAACGAACGGATAATAAATCTACGATATTGTTCATTATAGATACTTAAACGGTAAAATAAGAATCTCCTGTTTTCTATCCTGGCCCGATGGTGGATACTTGAGTAGTAGAACGGGATACTTGTAAGTAAACGTTCACGTTAAAGGAGTTATTAGAATAAACGATAAACGAAATCGATTTTCATGAAACTTCTTAAAAATACTTCGTAATTGACGGTGTTTGCATGTATATAAATGTTTGTAGAACAAAAAAAAAAAAAAAGAGCAAACAGAAAAGAAAAGAAATATTGAACATGAACGTTTATTATTAACCGCGAACGACATTCCCTTTAGGAAATTTTATTTGAAGAACACTTTAAACCAATCGAGAACAATTAGCGTTCGTTCTTTCGTAATTTACTAACGATTGGATGTCTGTGACATGTATTTACGAATTGTATTAGTCAATGAAATGTAGGAAATGAATGAATAGTTAAAAATTGATCTTTTAACTGTGTCGTCCGAAAGATAACAAAAAAGAAAAAAGAAAAAAAAAAAGAAAAAAACAGGAAAAGAAAAGAAAAGAAAAGAGAAGAATAGAAAAAAGTAAAAAACCAAATTTGTTTCTTTCCTCGTTCGTTTCTTCTTCTTCTTCTTCTTCTTTGTTCCAGCTACGATCTACTTTTTCTAAGTATGACATATTTAATTCCCATTGTGATAATGGCCATTTGTTATACTCTGATGGGTCGGAAACTCTGGGGTTCTAAGTTTATCGGCGAGCTCACGCACAACCAGAAAGAGTCTATGAAATCCAAACGGAAGGTATAAAATTCTCGGATCTTCTTCCAAAAAAAAAAAATAAAAAAAAGGGGGGCGAAAGAAAATGTTCCTCTCCTAGGCGATAATCACGCAAATACCAACGAAATCTCCTATGGCACGTTCAACGGCTTACAAGAGAATCACGCTGAACTCGTTATCGTTAATTTAACGAAGAATTTAGCGAATGATATCTCAGAATATATTCCACCCGCGGAATTCATTTGTGGTTGAACGTAGTAATCGTATCGGACAAGTCGCAACGAGAACGCTATCGATCTTGCGAATACTTACGTATACATACATACACACACATATATGTACTTATATAGAATACATAAAACCGTCTGCGGTGAGAAATCCTAAATCCTTGTAGGATTAGGCTGACCATTCGAAGTCGAGATCGTAGCGATGCCCATTTAATGTCCGATCCGAGTCAAATCCTCTTAATATCCCCCATTTTCTTTCTTTCTTCTCTTTTTTTCTTCTTCTTTTTCTTCTCCTTTTCCTCCACCTTTGTTAGAAAAAATACTCCTCGAAATAACAAGCCCGTCAATTTGTCTCAATTATTATCTCTCTCTCTCTCTCTCTCTCTCTCTCTCTCTCTCTCTCTCTCTCTCTCTCTCTCTCTCTCTCTCTCTCTCTCTCTCTCTCTCTCTCTCTCTCTCTCTCTCTCTCTCTCTGTCTCTGTCTGTCTCTCTCTTTTTCTTTCTTTTCTTTTACAGGTGGTCAAGATGTTCATCAGTATCGTCACGATATTTGCCATCTGTTGGTTTCCCTATCAAGGATTTTTTATATTCGTTTATCATTATCAACACTTTATACAGAGCAGCTACGTTCAACACGTTTATCTCAGTTTCTATTGGCTGGCTATGTCTAATTCTATGGTGAATCCTATCATATATTATTGGATGAATAATAGGTGAATATAATATATATATATATATATATATATATATATATATATTTATATATTATTATATAATATATATATATATATATATATATTTATATATTTATATATGATAATTTAATGAAAAAAATAAATAAATAAATAAAAATATCTCTTCGCGATGTTACGTGACATGTCGAAAAAAAAGTTATAATTAACTTATAACTTTTCATCACTTATAGATTCCGAGTATATTTTCAAGTGATAATTTGCAAGTGTTGTTGCGTGTTGGATCGAACGAACGTGAACAGCCCGCAAATGCGAGAATTTATAGAACTACATCGTTCCGATCAAGAACGTTGTCGTTGTGGTAAGTGCTCTTTCACATCTATTGAATCAAAATTAAACTTTCCTTTATGAAACGAAACAAGGAAGGAAGAAGAATAAGAGACGGCAAAAGAATAAGAATAAGTATGATGTCACCTCTTTTTTAACACGCTATCGTGTAAGAAATTAATTGAAAATTTCGATTACGAAATCTAATTAAAATTTTCAATGCGATCGAATATGTTGACGTTTAACTTCGATCAATTCATTTCCAATCGAGACAATCCGAATTTCTAATATCAAAACTTTTCGAAGGACTACTTATCGATCTCGCAAATGCGTAGAAGAAATATTTTTTTTTCGTTTTAATAACTTTATACCTTAGCAAATTGTTATTTCTCGACTGATAAATTCAATAGGCCAATCAACAACGTCTCGGTATTTTCTTTTCTAACGATATGCAAAAGCTAGCGTCCAAAGTTTATCCTCTCCCTGGTGTTTATCTTTCAATATCAAACTTCGGACTCTATCCTAGTTAAAGTTATTTACCGTTTTTAATATTCGAGAAGAAACTCTACTTTCCTATAGGAAATAATGTTATACATATCTAATAAATTTCAATAACCATTACGATTCCTTATCATGGATGTTTCATTTAAACTTCGTTGTATAATTTGCATTGAACATGGCCGACCAAAGAAAAATATATTTCAAAAGTCTTTTAACTTATACGATTTACAGCAAGTTCAGAAGTTTCAGATTAAGATAAGAATAAACGCAAAGAGAGAGAGTGAGAGAGAGAGAGAGAGAGAGATTACGTATTCGTTTAATTTCTTATTTTTTCAGGACGTTTACAAACCACATCGATCCGATGGCGTCATAGCAGAGGGGAGAGTCACGTTCAAACCTTCAGGATGAATTCCCGATCGACTTACGCAAATCGTTCTACCAAAGACGACATGGTCATCATTTGATAGTTCAACAAAGAATAAATAAAAGCAGAACTGAACCATCGATCGATCGATCGATCGTATTTCAATGTATAGAACGTCGCGTTCTAGAAATATTATTGATCGTTATTCTTTGATATTCGAAAACTCAGCGGCCGCGCGGCTCTACTTTCCTTTCTTTCGTACATAAATAAATATGAACATAATATATATTGTAAAAAAGTTTGGAACGAGGGCAAAGTAGTAAATACACGCTACGCCATTATTCTCTTATCTGTGGGAGGACAGAATTGTAAAAAAAAAAAAAAAAAAAAAAGAATAAAAAAAGAATGTTGGATTTAAAGGCTTCGCGAGGATCGATTCTCATACGTTAAAAAGATTTTCGACTTGAATGTATCGCGTGTTATGTAGCGTGTATTTATTTACGCAGAGGTTTTTCAGATAAATAGTTTCTCGTTCACACGCGAAAAAGAAAAATCTCTCTCTCTCTCTCTCTCTCTCTCTCGCTTTATTGTTGCTTTTTTTTCATTCATAAATTACAATAAAATAAAGAAATGAAAAAAAAATATATATATAGATATATAAAAACGAGGAATATATCCGCATGATCTTTCTACCTCGAATAAAGAATAATCGTTCGGAAAAATTTGTATCAACAGGTTTTCTTTGAATAAATTCAGTGTAAACGTTTGTCCAATTTAATCATCGTATCCCCATCACGACGCTGTTTCCGATTATCGAGCGATATTAAAAAGAACAAACAAAAAAAAAAAAAGAAAGAAAGAAACAAAAATAGTGGATTTTGGAAAACTTTAATTCATCGAGCGAGCTTATCGAGATAATTATAAACAATACGCGATTCAATGCCGAGAAAATAAGAGAATGATCATTTTTTTTTTTCGTTGAAAAAAGAAACAAAAAGAAAAAGAATTCCCATGGATTCGAAAGTAATAGAAAAATCATGTTTATCCTCAGGAATGCTTTTACAGCGAGGTATAATCCTTTCCGATCTTATACGAACCGGAGATGTCAACGGGAAGGATAATTTCGAGATTAATTCGCCTGGAAAGGAAATTAACGTTAGCTGACGACGTGACAGGTACGTCGCTACTTTTATTTTTCTCGACTGATACAGAAATTTCTTCGTCTTTCTCTTTCCTTCTCTCTCTCTCTCTCTCTCTCTCTCTCTCTCTCTCTCTCTCTCTCTCTCTCAATCTATCTCTATCTCTATCTATCTTATATAAAAACGCTTCGGGTTTTTCAAAAGATCGTTCAGTCTCAGTAAGACTGCATAAGAGATAACGTCTTCTGAACAATGGTATGAAAAGAAAGACAAAAAAAAAACAAGGATATTGAATCAAAAAAAAAAAAAGTTTACGTGGACTTGTACTCGTCTACCTTCTTATTAGGGTGTTTTCTGGATATACGATACTAGTCGCATAAAGTATGGTAATCCTACAATTAGGACGTATTATTATCGCGTGACGATGCCTACTTGGCTTCGTATCATGCAATGGGAGACTAAACACATATTACTATAACTATTTGTGTCAGAATTTCTTTTTTCCTTTCCCTCCTCGTATCTCGTCTAACCGGACGAACGAGTGGTAGAGACATTATTTTATTTAATATGCTATCGTATTATTTGTCGGCCCTTTCGTGTGACAAATTGGACATTGTGTTGGATTGAGGGAGAAAGGAAGAAGGAAAAAAGAAAAGAAAAGGAAAAGGAAAAAGAAAGAAAAAGGAAAAACCAGGAAGATAAAAAAAGATCGTTTTTTCATAGGATATAAAAATGTTAAGTTCGAGTGGGAAAGGAAAGAAGCGAAACGACAAAACACAAAAAACGAATACAGAAAAATAAATTAAAAATAAAAAACCAGGAGCTTCGTGTCCGTCCATCGTAAATATTTCTTCCTTTGTTTGCTATTGTCGTACACCCACGAATTTTGTCCTATTTCCTTTTTCTTTTGTTTAAAATAAATAACGGATAAGCTACAACACAACACAGTTATTGTATTCTGAAATAACTTTATCGATCGGAGGTTTCAAGCCGGGAGCTCGGTGAACAAGTTCGTATATCGTATAAGAATCTACATATGACAATTTGCGATTTCGTTTCTATTGATCATGGTACTACGATTGGACTAATGTTATTCCATCCTCGTTCAAAGATATTGGCGATACATATACGTTGACATATAACTACGTAGAGATATTTGCGACGAGGATAAAGGAATACTCGAATTCGTATTAATCGCGGAACATCTGACTGGTTAATTAAATCGACGTAATAATTTAATAAACGTTTATATAAGTATTATATATATATATATATATATATATATATATATAATTATTAACTATGAATATGAACTATAAATTACGAATTACAAATTATAAACTACGAATTACGAATTAAAAGAGCAAGCAATACCATCTTTGCCGTGTCTATCATATCAGTCGATAAGTTTGTATATGTTATATACCTCTCGCACGTAACATAATAATCGAATTAGCGTAGGTTAGAATAAATGAATGTTAGTATGCAATGAATTCACATTTTTCATTCATTTAAATTTATATCCTTCTTTAATGGTGGGTCGCGTGTCTCTCGTAATAAAACCGTGATAAATTCCGACGTAACGGCGGTACACATTTATTTCACAATGTAAATGCACAAAGGATAATAAATATAATTGACACGAAAATTAATGAATATAGCGAATATATATATATATATATATATATATATATATATATATATATATATATATTATTTTATATAATATTTTATATGCATTTCTATTTCTACTTTTACCTCATAAATATCTCATAGATAATAGTGTGGTAAACGAATTAATGATTCGATTTTTATAAAAATAATATATAATGTACGAGTAGATATATACGCTGATTATTATTTCTGACGAAAGTATTAACAAAATATTGATTTTAATCGCAAATTTATATACTTCATGTACATTTGTTCATAGAATTATATCATATTCAAACTAATTATTTGTCCAAGTATCATCAGCAATGTAATGTGTTCAATGTTTAATCAGAATTTGGTAGAAAAAAATTTGGAAAAGACCGATATATATGCAGCCATTCGCCCGGTAGTACTTGCGTTATATGACATACAATTAGATTTCGATATATCGCAAGTAATATCGACCCAGGTCTCACCGCGTGGAGGTCGCTGCATCTGGAGACCCTATTCTAGAATTCTGTATCCCCTGACACTATTCTAAAATCCGCGGTAACGTAAAAGAAGGAGCCGTTAAAAAAATCCACGATCTGAAGATTATTCTACTTTTATATTATTACTCTTTTAAAATCCAATCAAATCTCAATAAAAAAGAAAAAAAAATCCAAATAAAAGAAATAGAAAAAGAAATAGAGAATACGTGTGTATATGTGGGTATTACTTACGGAAGAATAAAATTTGTTAATTTGATTTAATTTAACGTGAAAAAAGTTAAAGCGAATGAAAACTTTCGGATTTTAATTTAAATTAATATTCATTTGCAGTGGCAAATAGGGGAAAGAGAGAACTTGGACACATATCCCGAAGCGCATGTTTCGACTCTACGTGCACCTTTGTTCGATGCAGTTTCAGTGTTCCACACAATTGCCATACCTTATACTTTTTCCCGACTACGATTTTAATAGAATATAATTTTGTTGAAATAAGAAATATACTACTTGTCAGAGATAAAAGTATGAATTTAATTTGAACTTTAAATATAAAATGAGAAAGCGAAAAATTTACGAGATTCACTTTTAATAATAAAAATGCAAATTATCAAATGATCATAATTTGCGTACGCGGGGCAAAGTGAGACCTTGGCACACTTCCTTGAGTGCTCGCTTCGTCTTCGCGTGCACCTTGGTTCAATGCACTCTCAGTGAACCCCACAATTTCCATATCTCATACGTTTCTTAGCTATTAACTTAATATTAAAACTTGATTTTATGAGAATAAAATTATGAATTGAATTGAATTGAACTCCGTTCAAAAGGAAATGGTTAAAGATATAATGAAAAATCCATGGACGTTCTTTCTCACAAGCGAGTATTTTTTAATTATAGGAAAATCATGAACGATTTCGCTTGTTATTCAAATATCGCGAATATCTTCTCGTTCATTCTTTATCATAACTCGTTAAATATTGATTCTTTATTAATTTCGCGCGAGAGATATATTTAAAAGTGCATTAAAATATTACAAATTTTTTCGATAATCATAAATGCATTCGAACAAGAATACTTCCTACTGATCTAAATAAATAAATGAAAAAATCAAAAACCATACACGAGTAAATCTCCGAAGAAATTTACTCGTAGTCATTAGGATGCTCTTCTATTAATTTATTACAACCGATCGCAACACGTGCCGATTTAAACCTTTCGTTCTCGATATGATTAAGCGATCGAAGTAACTTAAAGATTCACTTACTACGTAAGATGTTCGTTCAGCGATGCCTTCAAAACACTCGTCCGCGATTTAGGTCGAAATTGAGAGATTGAATGATACGTATGGTGGTCGAAAATGTGATAGGTCGACATCGCCATAGTTCGCGATTCCTCTTCAATGATGCACCGACTCTAAATACGCGTTAGTTATTACTTTATATATTATTATTATTATAATGAAAGGTCACTGAAGTTAATTCGTGAAACTCTATTGTCTTTTATAAATATACGGTCTGTGCGACCGTTAAAAAAGCAAAATACTTTACGAACAAAAACACTGATTCTAACGACTGCATTGCACGCAATTCATGCAAGTTCACCTGTTGTTCTTTGAATCGCGAAACGCGAACGAACGGACGTACCGCTTCTACTTCGCGATATTTTTATTTTTATATTTATAACATCGTATACAAAGGCTCGGATTTTATCATCGTCTCGCGTACGATCACAATGTCATTCTGAAACAGAAATATACGAATAAAATTAATAATATCATTGTCGTAGAAAGAAAACCTTGAAAATATTGGAGAAATATGTTTCGTAGAAAAGTAAACATACTTTGAGATTTTGTTAATGTCTGCGTCGTCGATATCTTGATAATGAAGAAAGAATTTATATATAATAACTATAAATGAGTTCTTATCGCGACCGACACTGACTCTACTTCGCGATTAAATGTAATGTTATGTAATATTATGTAATAATATAATGAATATGAATGAATAATATAATTATGAATATTATGTAATAATATATATATATATATATATATATATATATATATATATATATGACATAATCGAACATATAAATTATTAAAATTCACCGGTATGGAAAGTAAGAAGTTCGATATTTACTCGTTGAAATCCAAAAGCAAACCGATTCGATAACGATCAAAGTCATTGAAAAGTTCGTCTTTGTTGACATAAACAGGCAACGACCACGGGTTCAAATTATGACTCTATTTTAATATTAATTTAATTATATATTATATTTGACGTGTGTATCCGATTATGAAACGTTTAAATAAATGTGCTATCGTTTAAATATTACTTTGTTACACTTCGAGCAAGTTTCAAATTGTTTAAATAATTCTAAAATATTCGAAAGTATGATTTATTTAAGCTTACCCGTTAGGGAAGAATGTGCTCCGATGTTTACTCGTCGGAATCCAAACGAAAACTGTTCCGATAACAGCCAAAGTCATTGTAAGTTTGTTTCTCTTGTTATTATATATATCTAACGACCTTCAGATACAAATTTTTAAGTATTAGAATTTTAGATCAATATTATTTTATATTTACCGAGTTTACGAAGTTTGTAATGTTTAGGTAAATGTACTATCGTTGAAATATGAATTTATTATACTGCGTTTACATTGAGGATTGTTTAAATAATTAAGAAAACGCCAATATTATTAATTATTGAAGTGTGATCGTCACGGAAAGGGTGATTTTCGATGTTTACTCGTCGGAGGGGAAAAGAAGACTGGATCGATAAATGAAACGGTCGCTCGACAGTTCCTATTTTTTTTTCTTTATATATATATATATATTAAATGTAGTCTACGAACTGGATATCGAAAGTTAACTATATTTAAACTTTAAATTGAAATTATTTTATATTCAACGCGCGTTACGAGCTATAATATGTAATATTGAAAAGAACGTGCGCCATTGTTTAAATATTAGTTTATTGTGATCCGTGTGTGTTATCGTTTAAATAATTATTTCCTAAGCTTGGATTTAGAAAAACAAAAACACAAATTAATTAATTAATTAATTAATATCAATATTAAATTTATTCCTAAGATTCGTTAGCACAAACGACGTAACGGGTATTTGATTATTTTTACCATAAATTCATTAGTAAGAAGCTCATTAAAACATGACTAAATACGTTACCGTGGCTTCTTCGCATGAGCTTGGCGAAACGCGTTTCCTTGCATTTGGAATAGATTAGAAAATCTCAGCATCGATTTACGCATACCAAACGTGGAAGCAATAATCTGCTTCACGAAAACAAATCGCACATCGCTCTAGCATTTATATGAAAATCAATAACGAGGGTAGGATCTTCATATCTTTCAACGCAATATTCAAGGGGCGTCACTATACTGTAGATTTTTTTTTTTTTTTTTTTTTTTTAAGATTTTGATGAACGAGATCACATTTGAACGATGGACACTGCTTTCTCGACTTTTCTGAAAAGCTCTATTTTTCTGCGTGAAATATCGTCGAAAGAAATTTACTTTTTCAACGAGAGTTCTCTTTTCTTCTTCCCCTCCGTTCTATATCCCCCTCCTACCAAAAAAAAAAAAAAAAACATAGCTTCTTAAAAAATTCGAAGAAACAAAACCATGTCATCGATTGAAATCTTCATCCTTTCAAAAACGAGAGCTTCTTCGTCAAAATCGTCGGAGTATCTCACGCCTGTGCGCGGTGATTGCTCGAGGCGGCATAATAAAACCAGGAATGATGGACAACCTTAATCGAATAAATTCATTTCGTTAAAATAAAATTAAACCTTCGGAACTTTTCGGAAAATAACAAAACGATTTTGGCCGGGAACGGACGTGACTGGATTAGTTGTCGACCAATACCGCTATACTAATTCCAAGAAAATCCTATTATAGTTAGACGCATGGAAGGTCAACCGTAGAGTTCCTATTTACTCGGAACGTCTTTCGTTTAAGGAGATACACCCTTCTCCTTTCACGCCAAAAACTCCATCTTATATTTACTGGTACTTGTCTCGTCGTTAAACGAGCTGAATTATACTCGTAAAAGGTGTACACGTAAAATCCGTGTTTTGCCTGTTAAACAACAATTCGTGAGAGAGTTTCTCCAAATTGTACAATTCCAAAATGCATACATGTGTGTGTGTGTGTGTGTGTGTGTGTATAAGTGTACATATATAAATGCTCTCCTACCTTCCTACCTAGCTATGTATTTACCTATGTATCCAGCCATGTTATGTAACTGCAGCAACATACATTTCACGAGATAAGCTCTACGATCGTAGAATAATAAATTTTCTGTCAAATTTCCATTCTCAATGAAACGGTTAGCCGCAGTTACGTTTTTCTCGTTTATGTTTTTTCTTCTCTCCCCACCCCTCCGAACTCAGCTTGCTGTTCACCTGGATTAAACGGGCTACGATCAATAAAATAGGCGCTGTTTAACGAATATTTGACAAATCTTTCGAATCAATTCTGTTTCTGTCTCGATTTTTTTCTTTTTCTTTTCTTTTTTCTTTCCTTTTTTTTTTTTTTTTTTTTTTCTTTTAACCACATCACCCGTTAAAAAACGAAAAAGGGAAAGAGAGACAAGCTCTCGTAACGCGGAAGTTCGTTCGAACGTTTCGATGTCTTCGAATCGAGAATAAATTAAGCATAAAGAAGAAACGAGTGATATAATTTACGATAGTTCTCCTTTCGATACATCGATTGGAAATTTTCACAAATCCGTAAAAAGGAGAAAGAGAGAGAAGGTAAGAAATGAAAAGTGTGGCAATAAATTGTCAGAAAATAACATCGAATTTTTCCGACATACTCATACATACGAACATAAATACATAGGTATACCTTTCTGTTTCTCTTCGAGGAAAAAATGTACGCATAAATTCAATCCTCTTCTTTCCATGACATTTAGTAACCTCTTTCGATTTACGTCTCATTGACGATTCGAACTCGCGTAGAAAATTTGTCGAACAATTTGTCGAGGAAAGAAAGATAGAAGGAAAGAGTGTGAGAGAGCAAATTATGTCTTTTTTTTTTTTTATCAGATTACCTAAAAACCTTCTGAATTCATCTAATTTGATATTTTCTTCGTATTAGAATACTTAGGAAAGGAGAACGACGTTATGAAGTTTCTTATGAACATGATGCAATTCGTATATCGATAAAAGTAAAACATGAAAATTTGCAATTCATATTAACATATTCATCGAATATTATTCTTCGTTCATTTCATATATCCATGTACATTATTTTGTCTATTTTTTTTCCTTTGATTTCTCTCTCTCTCTCTCTCTCCCTCTCTCTCTCTCTCTCTCTCTCTCTCTCTTTCTCTTTTTCTCACCTATTTGTTTTTTTTTTCTTTCTTATGTTCTCCTTATGAGCGAAGCTTATCATCCAAATGGATCTTTTACTCCGAAAATGAAGGATTTCATTTTGAATTTTCTCTCATTTCTATTAGTAAATCTAAAACGAGAACGTACATTTTTTCTCCTTTTTTTGGGGGGGGGGAATTGCCTCTTGAAAAGAAAGGCATCTATTAAAGTTTAACAAGAGTTAGATTTTAGAAAAGCTATTATAATACGAATGTAATTATTAATAACGAAGCTTCTCGGATGAATAATCGAGGATAAATCGATTCGTTATCCAATTTTTTATATCGTACCAAAGGGATCCATGAAACGAAGATGACGTTAGTATTATATTTGAAGATTCGCATTGGATTACTTTTCATTCGCAGAATATTTAAATAAAGCTCCTTAACGATTTATATTAAAGGAATGAAAAGCGAAAAAGAAAAAAGAAGTTTTGTCGAAAGTAAATCTTTTTTTTTTTTTCTATTTCTCTAATCACGTGAATCAGAGGATTAAAGAAAGAGAGAATGAGAGAGAGAGAGAGAGACAGAGAGAGAGAGAGAGAGAGAGAGAGAGAGAGAGAGAGAGAGATAAAGTAAAAGGGACTCGCTTCGTTTTTCGAGATTACACAAAAGATTTTTACTCATTTTATTTCATTTTGATGTAATATTATTTTCTCTCGGCTTTTTTTCTCTCCCCTTGCGCAAAAGAAATAACTCGATTGCAAAGTACGTAACTACGAAAATTCCCATTATTTTCTTTCCCACTATTCTCGTCCGTTCCAAAATGGTCTAATTCTCTCGTCGAGTTGGATAAAGACAAACAAAAAAAAAAAAAGAAAGAAGAAATAAAAAAAAGGAAGAAAGGAAAAAAAATCCAAGAAAATTAAACAATTACAAGGTTTTGCTTTGAGATAGAAAAAAAAATGACTTTTCATTTTCGTACAGTAGAAAACCTGTTAATGGGAAAGAAAAATACTAATATATTTCAATTCGTATGTTTCACTGTATGAATCAATATACGCGTGGTAGCTTGAATATCAACATCATTGGTTTACCTTGGCTCGGAATAATTCCCATGTGAAAATAAATACGACTACTTTTATAAAGAGTACAGTGTAACTCTCTATCTCTCTCTCTCTTTCTCTCTCCCTCTCTCTCTCTCTCTCTCTCTCTCTCTCTCTCTCTTTCTTTCTGTCTACGTCGTTTCCCCCTATATTTATGCTCGGAGTATAATGAAATGTCGACGGTAATTAGTTACTAAGGTTTCAATCACGATTCATTCAATTAACTTATCGAATGGTGATCACGTTCTAAAGTCTGTAATTCATCTCCATCTTTGTCTCTCTCTCTCTCTCTTTCTCTCTCTCTGTCTATCTATCCATCTATCTATCTATCCATATGAACTATTTAATTAATAATTTCAACGTTGTATTAGCGTACGCGAATAACGTGGAATTGACATTTTACGACGACACACAACGTAATATAATAAAACAATAGTATTGTAATGAATGATTATATAAATAATCTATTCAGGCTCGTTTAAATGAAATAATTCTTACGTAAAGATGTTATATATTATAGATATATTATATATTATATATTATATATATATATATATATATATATATATATATATATATATATATATATAAGCACGCTGTCTGAACATTTATGAATGATTTAACACATCCTCGATGTTATTACTACGAGAGTAGTTTCGTAATATTGAGTTAAACGTAAAGACTGAATAAAATCGATTTGCGCTTAGACATTCACAATATCCGACAAATGGAAAAGCACCGATTAGTTGTCTATAGTTGACAATGCGTTTTTCTAATCGTCTAAGCTATACATACCCTCTACTATGCACTAATGTTACCAACCAATCAACGTTATCTTACGTTGGTAGTGTACGGACATATGTTTTGTTGGTCGTACGAGGAACTACATTATCGATTCGGCCGATCTGTAACCTTGGTAATCCTTTTTTTTTTGCGAAATACGTCGTATTTTCATATTTATTATTTTTCATATATTCCAGCCATCTCATTCCTTCCTTCTCTTTCTCTCTTTCTCTCTCTCCCTCTCGATCATAACACAGTATATGACAGGTAAATAAATAATTCATACGCAAAAATATTCACATTTACATATCTTTTCTTACCAACCGTCTTTACCTCGATCTATCTCATTCTAAATAGATCGATTTTATATCTCCTTTACGTATCCCTTTTGAGCCTAATATCGTAACATAAATTTCCTTTCAAACCGTCATGGCTTATCTTCGCTTTGATAAATTTCCTGATAGATAATGCGTACAATCATTGAATTATTTCTTCGTAGACTCGTACGTAATATAGATACGCGAATTACATATAGTAAGAATTGTGAAGAACATTGTTTTCTGATCAACAGTAAATGAGAAATCATTCTGGTCGACGAATCTTTTTCTCTTTCTTTTTCTTTTTTATTTTTTCCCTTAAATTATTTCCAAGCTCTATCTGTTTTAAATTTACTTTTGTGAAGTTGAGGAATGCGCATGCGTGCATGTATGTATACATGTACGTACGTACGTATGTATGGTCACCCAAGTGACATAATGGTTATTAAATTTTATTCGTTGAGCTAAAGTTTGTAATTGTTTACGCGAACAAAATTGAACTCCCTAATTTCCCTAGCGATTTCATTGACTTGGATACTACGTGACAAGTTAGCAGTTTACTCGCATGCGTTTGTTACGAGTGTTACTTTTGGTTGGTGAGACATGAAATTCTGATATTACACAGGCAACCTGTGTATTTTGCTTTTTGCTTTATACTTTTTAGAACTGATAATTAATTAATTAAATGAATTTGTTGGATCGAAAGATAACGAAATGTTTGAGGTGTCGGTAACTTGCCGACATTCGTTGTACCGAATATATACCGGAGAATTTTATAATATTGATAACATCGTTTAATTTTATATATATATATATATCTATATATATATATTTATTAAAATGTGTATGCGTGTAATAAATATTAATCGATATCGAAATTAAATGTAACAAAATTGTTAATATATTATGATTTTTCGATGGGATCAAATTTTTAATTGAAACTTACTTTCTCGATCGATAACTCGTCCAAACAAAATATCAATTATCATGATTATTTATTTATTTATTACGTTGACGGGTACAAATGGTACGTTTTTTCTTTTCTTTTTTTTTTTTTTCTTTTCTTTTAATCTTTTTTTTTCCCATAAAAACATTACAGAAATCTTTTTCCTTTGGCCATCACGAAGAAGTAAATGGCCATATTTACAATCGGTGAATTACAATGAACAATACACTTACTATTATACGCATTATTTATGTATATTACATATTTATAAGTTCGTATTAGCTGTAGAATTAAATGCTCGAGTTTTTAAAAAAAGCAAAGAACACAATGGCAGTGTTGGGAGAAGCTTTCGTACATAAATATTTATAAATATATATATATATATATATATATATATATATATATATATGTACGAATTACTTAGTCTTTATTTTCTTTGTTAAATTTAAAAATACCAAACGGCTTTGCTTAAACTTATCGAAAAGCATTAATACCTTTGAACATTTTTGTCTTATCATAAAAATAACCAGAAACGGTTCGTTAAAGATTCTTTAATTAAAATAATTAGCTTTTCTCAGTCTATTAATATTTTTATCATGACTTAAATGAAAAACTTATTTTTAGTTGAATAATATTTCGAAAATAGTTACATATTAATTTCTTCGAGAAAAGAGATTTTCTCTTATTATGTACAAGTTACGTTATAAAACATGATAATGTGTTGTACAGAACGCAATTCCTATTTTTTATCTTCATATATATATATATACGATTTTACGATAGGATTAATGTTAATGTATTGTGTTAGTATGTTTTACTGTGTGTGTGAATGTGTATATGTATGTACACGAGTGTGTGTTAGTTTATGAACGGTGCAACAAGAAACAATACACTCGAGCTTATAAATTAGATTTTCCCGTTAAAACGTCTCATTTTTCTATTCTAACGAGAGAATGTTTTCTCAATTTCTATTTTTTTTTTGCTTTTTTCTTATTTTTTTTTTCTCTTTTTCTTCTTTTCTTTCTCTTTTGCTCCTTTTACAGCCGTTTAATTTTATCGATCTCTAAATCCTACACTTACAGATCGTTTCAAAACACAGAAAGCTTCGTGATTATTATTTCAATGCAGATTTGTACATGTCTATTACATATTTTTTTTTTTGTTGTTAATTGAATGAAAGAATAAAAATAAGGGAATAAAAAATAAATCGTTTTCTAAGTCTTTTTGATTAGGACGATAGCAGCAAAGATCTATAATAGAATTGGAAGTATCTAAATAGTTTATGCAAGAAATTTTCTTTTCATTTAAATTATAGCGATCGCTTGATAATTAATTCTGTCACTTTTACGTACGCATTGTTAAAAAGGTGTAATACTTTTTTAAACTTCGAGGTGCAAGTATATTCTTTTCTTTTCTTTTCTTTTCTTTTCTCGAAAAGAACTAATCACTAATTCGCATATATGAGTCATAGATCCTTTGAAAATGTTCTCTTAACAAATCATTTTCTATGAATAATCGACAGAAAGTGTATTCCAAAAAAAAAAAAAAAAAGAAAAGAAAAGAGGAACATTTACAACGTACTCTATGTATCTTTTTACATAAAAATTGTCTATCGCTATTTATACAAATATATATATATATTTTTTTTTTTTTTAATTTTTTATTTATTCATATATTTATTTATATAGTGCAGTAGAGCGCGTACGATTAGATGATTGAAAAAGTTAACGTGACGTGTATTATCATTAACGCTAACAATCAAATATATCGTATGAAACTATTTTTTTTGACCGACCGACACTTTTGGCACAACAATCAATTTATTTAATTATTCATTTATATATTTATTCATTTATCCATTCCTTTCCCTTTTCTTACTAAGCATCGTACTTAAAACGCTCATATTAATTTATTTTAGGTGATACATTTTACAATCCACTTAAGGTTCGCAATAATGAATCGGCCAAGGTTTGAAAATTTCTTATTTATACATTTCCCGTCTCGTGTTATCTTATTTTTATTTGGTCAAGCGATTGTTTAAAATTACTTCTTCTTCTTTTTCTTCTTTTTCCTTTTTCTTCTTCTTTTTCTTCCTCTTCCTCTCTCTCTCTCTCTTTCTCTTTTTCTCCCCTTGTCTGTTTCTTTACAAGTAAATTTACAATATATACACAGAGAGATTTCGCGCGCTAATTATTGAATTCGATTGGTTGCGATCGATCGAAAACAAAAAGAAATTTTACATGGTATATTCGTTTATACAGTTTGTGACATTTTATAAAATATTTCTTTCTTCTCTTTTCTTAACATAGAAAATAATAATTAGGTGCAATTAGTAAAATGAAAAAAAATATTTGCATGTAAATTAATGGAATCGGAAATTAATTTTATAAATTGAATTTTATCCGTGAAAGAATCAAATTAGATCGAGGTTAATTGAAAGAAATTGTGTAACGGGTAGATTGGTAAAAGTGTGGTGAAAGCAAAAAATAAATAAATAAATAAAAAAGAAAAAGAAAGGAAAAGAAAATAAACAAAAAACAAACAATGACGTGTAATTGTTGTATTTATTGCAAAATGAAATGAAATAAGTCCAATAAAAAGTGTGATACTTCGATACACAAGAAGTTCATCGCAGTTTATCATGGTGTGCCTGCACGAACCTATGATACTTTTCTTATCTTATTATTATTATTATTTTTTTTTTTTAATAATAATATCCAACCTTAAGTATTTTTAAAAATAACATTTATTATATAGTAGAGGCAGTTTAGGATCGAAATTAGAGATGTGAACAATGTTTTCCCACGTCTTACGTCAATCCGTCGATATTTTCGATTAATTATACTTTATATAATTAATTAATTAATCGATTAATTAATTAATTACAATTAATTTTACTGGAAGACACGAATAAAAGTTAGACATAAAAAAAAAAGAGAAAAAAACAAACAAAACCTAAGAAGTATATCATTTTCGATTAAAAATGTTTATTACCTTGAAAAGTTTTATCCGACATTTATTTCCCAACGCAAAAATATAAAAACTCGTAAAACGTAGTAAACATTATTTGCTTGAGCATTATCTCGTACGAATATTTACTTATTTATACTTGTAATGTCATTAACAAGTCATTCAGATCGTGTGTATGTTTTAACGATAATAAAAATAAGACACAGCGCGATGATCATTATTATATGTTATTTCTTCTTCTTCTTTTTTTTTTTCTTGTCCTCCCTATCATAAATTATATGTGTCTTCTTCTTTTCTTTGCTTTCCTTTTTATAAATTATAGCGAACAATAATCCTTCCTATATATAATATAATCTAGCGCAAAATATACTATTCTCTGTAAAGTAAATTCATATATATTCATCATCGTCCTCCTTGTCACGTGATCCGTATATTCTTCTAATAGGACAAAAATCCTCTTTTCATAAAGAATATCGAATCAGGTGGGGAGGAGGATTAACTCAAGTTAATAGAACGATGTATTTATTCTCGGTAGTCAGGTTTAGCAAGTCCTTAGATTAAAGTAAGATAAAACAATTAAAAAAAAAAAAAAAAAAAAAAACGTAAAAAAAAAAAAAGGAAGAAGAAAAAGAAAATTGGAATAAATTAAAATAAAAAGAAATAATTTAACGGGGAAAAAAAGAAAAACTAGTAAGAGTATTTTTAACGTTTAATAAAAGGAAAACGTTTTTCTGACGTATCTTGTTAAACCTACTTCCAATGTATTCACGTTTAATAATATTCCGTGAAATTGTACACTCGCTAATTAACTTAAGCTTTATAAATCATGATTAATAATTAAACGATATCACTTTGATCATTAGTTGATAAAGTTATATATGTAAGCCATGTCGCGCGATAAACAATAATTCGTATAGCAAAACAAATGTATATTTTAATTCGAACAATGATACCTTCCCGTCGAATAGTCTATCCATCGATTATAATTCGTCGACTTAATTACATCGATAACATTCGAGCGTTCTGATCTAATCTGTAAGAATGCGATTAACTTTACATGGAGTTTCGTGGAAACTTTTTTCTTTTACTTTTTTTTTTTTTTCTTTTCTTTTTCCTTACGTGAATTAAAATAATTTATAACATAGACGCACCACCGTTCATTGTATTTACGCTCGAACTTCTTGAAATGATCTGAGAAATTCTTTAAAATTTTACATTAACAAATGTATGAAGATTGTTCGAAAATATCGGAATGTAAAGTAAGAAAAAAAAAAAAAAAGAGAAAAGATTCTTTTTCACGGACCAGCCGTAATCAAATAATTCAGTTTTAATTTCTTTTCCTTTTTGTTTTGTTTGTTCGTCGATATTTCTTCTCGCGAGTATTATTTGAAAAAGAAAAAAAAAAAAAAGAAAAAAAAAAAGCAGAAAATTATCTAAATCATGGTCGGCAAGTTCGAAAGGAAGTAAGATAACGCGTGACATCGACGCGTTCCATCGTGAATATAATAAAAATTAAATAAGCTTTTTCCAAACTGATTGATTGATCGATAATTTACGTATTAAATTCGATCGAGTTTACAGCGATACGATTGAAAAGAACGATAAACAAAGTAAAATGTAAAATAAAAATGTACATCCGACATTTTCCAATTTAATCTTAATACTCAAAAAAAAAAAAAAAAAGAAAAAGAAAAAAGAACGAGACACAAGAAAATGGAACAACGTAAATATAACAGCCTATATAATGATATATCTAAATCCACATTCGAACTTTGAGTTAATTAACAATAGCACAAGAGAGAGAGAGAGAGAGAGGGGGGGGGGAGAGAGAGGGACAATATTTAAGATCTTGTATCTTTAGATCTATTCTAAAACGTTATTAACAGTACAAAATCACGAATAATTAAAAATGAATTTATTCGAATCGTAAGGATCAGGCGGACACCGAATTTTTTCTTATTTCTTCCTTTCATTATTACTTTTTCCCTTTCTTTCTATTTCGGATCTCTCGTCGATTGGAAATAAAAGTTTTCGATAAACTTATGTGAAAGCGATAATACTTGTAGCGATTTGTCCCATAACACGGCGTATACTACAGGTGTGTAAAATAGTAGACGTGGCTCATTCGACGGACGGTAAAAAAAAAAAAAAAAGAAGAGTGTAAAAAAAAAAAACGAGAAAAAAAAAAAAGGAACATAAAAGAGCTTTAACCCCTATTCACGTAATCCGATCACGATCGCTCGACGAAATGCATATCGTTTTCAAGCTGCGGATCCCTTCAGAGTAACACCCACCTCCAGCAGCAGCACCTCTAACTCCACCCCCACCTCCTCCTTCTCCTATAGCCCCCTCTCTAACCCTCTCTAACGGAGAGACCGTAACACGAACGATTCTTTCGCTCGGTAAACTCGTTCGGCTGATACGTGAAAGTAGTAAAAGAGAGTCAAAGTTCTCGATGGAGGGAACGTGTCGGTGTTCGTGTAACAAAGGATCAATATGCTCGAAGTAGCTCGAGCAACCGTTTTAACGACCAATTGGAGGAAGGGAAAGTTATTGTGTACTTGTGTGTTATATGGCATCTCTCCTCTCTTTCTTTCTCTCTTTCTCGTTCGCATTCTCTCTCTCTCTCTCTCTCTCTCTCTCTCACACACACACAGACACACATTCTCTTGTTATATCCCTCTTTCTCTCTATGTCTCTCTTTATCTCTGTCTGTCTGTCTGTCTCTCTCTCTCTCTCTCTCTCTCTCTCTCTCTCTCTCTCTCTCTCTCTCTCTCTCTCTTACGTCCTGTGTTATTTGTCAGTAGAGAAAGAGAAAAAGCTTTTACCGTGCGGTGAAGTTGGACACGTTCACCGCGCCCCCACGACGTCACGTCGATCGACTTTAAATGTCCTCGATGCATTTTGTTGTTGATCCTCGTTCGGTTATCTTCTCTACTCTTCTCCTCTCTTCCCTTCCCTTCCATTCCCTCCCCTTCCCTCCCCTTCCCTTCCTCTTCTCCGTTCTCTTTCTTCCCTTCTATTTCTTTTTCTTTTTTTTTTTTTTTCGTTTTTCTTTTTCCTTTTTAAATTTCTTTTTGTTCGTTCTGCTCCCTCCCTCTTTTCTCTTTTCATTTCATTTGCCGCTTTTATTTCGTCCAGTACGAACGTACCAACAAACAACGATCTCACCGAAATTTTATTCGATAAAGCGAGTTAGTTTTATGGATAACCAAGAGTTATTGATATCATTTCGAATTTAAAATGTCAAAAGAGAAAAAGAAAAAGGAGTATCCAAGGACATTCTTCTATCCTATTACAAAGAGTAAAGGATATTTTCTTACTTGAGATTTTTCAAAATATTGAAATTCTGTATCCTTTGGTAAGACACGTGTTTTGCGTTTTTGGATTATTCGATCGAACGAAATATTTCAGTGATTTCTATCGCTTCTCTCTCTCTCTCTCTCTCTCATCCTCTTTCTCTTTCCTTCTGTCTAGTCGGTAAGCTCAAAAGGAAATTGTCTCAGCCTTAAATCCATTAAAAGTTGTTGCTCGGACAAAGTTACCAAAGTCGAAATGTCTTTGTCTTTGCCTTTAAGGAATCCTAGCCACGTTCGCTCTATTCGGCCGCAACAATCTCTGCTGAGCTTTCCAAGTTGTAAAAAGAAAAGGCCAAAGAGAAAGAAGGAAAAGAAGAGAAAGAAAAAAAAGAGGACTAAGAAAAATAGAGCGAGAGAGAGAGAGAGAGAGAGAATAAATGTGTAGTCGCTCACAAAATTTCGATGACTTTTCTATGAATTCGGGGGATACGTTTTACGAGTATTAACTATGATCGAAGTAAAAGTATGTTAGTTTGTTGGTACGTATTTGATACTTCGATAAGAAAAAAGAAAAACAATTGTTTTAAAAAGGATTTGATGCATTCTTCTTCGAAATAGTAATGTTCTATCCTATCGTGCTTCTTTTCTCTGATCACGAGAGACACCGCTTATATTTTGTTCTCTAAGTCAGAATTAACCCTTTTCACTTGAAACGAAATACCTCTTTAATGATAATGACGACGATGACAATGCTAATGACAATGACAATGACAATGATAATGATAATGATAATAATGACGATGATTATTACTACTATTATTTATTATTATTAATATTATTAGTATTATTTATTTATTTATTTATTATTAATATTATTACTATTAGTATTATTAATATTATTACTATTATTATTATTATTTTTATTATTGTAATTATAATTATAATTATAATTATTATTATTATTATTATTATTATTATTATTATTATTATTATTATTATTATTATTATTATTATTATTATTATTCGCAAGTTCGAATAAATTTGTTCGTTTTTCTTCAACGAGGAAAATCTAGGAATGTCGCGAACGATAGCAAAAATACTATGTATAGTATATATACATACTTACATACACAATCTTTTCCTTTTTTTCTTTTTTAAACATAGAAATGAAAAGGGTTTATTCCTGATTTGCGTGATCGATTATTTTTCATCTCTCATATCTTTATTTATAATACATCGGAGATGTTACCGACACGCAGAAATCGACGTAGAAAATAAATTCGATGAGGAAAACTAAAAGGAGAAAAGAAACAAAAAAAAAAAAAGAAAAAATAGAAAAGAAATGAATTATCGCGATCGAAGTGTTTACTTATTAATATTTCTTCAATAAAATCTAGATTCCTCTTCCTCCTCCTCCTCCTCCTCCTCCTCTTACTCCTCGCCCCCTAATTGCAGTGCTCTACCATCACCACCACCACCACCACCACCACCACCACCACCACCAACACCAACACCACCACCACCCATGGCGAAAGGAGAATGAACGATCGATCGATCTCTCTCGCATCAGTGAAAGGATCACAGGCTTGGACGGTAGCAAAAAAATGAAAGAAGCACGATCCTTTCGACCATATCAAATCCCTTTTAAATCCTACGGCAAATGAAATAAGAATTATACGATGGACTTTACTCCTTCTCGGCAGACGATGTTTCTATTTCTTCTTAACTGCGTTCGATGTTTTCGAGAATTCTTCTTCTTCTCTTTCATCTTCATCCTCTTCGCCTTTTTCTTCTTCTTCTTCTTCTTCTTCTTCTTCTTCTTCTTCTTCCTCTTCCTCTTCCTTTTCCTTTTCATTCTACCTTTTCCATGATATCATCGAGTATTGATACGTTGGATATTCGTAATTCGATCGACGTGGGCGATCAGCATCTTTTCAATACAAGATGCTAGACTGCCGTGGGGGCTCTCGATTGTCAATGCCATTTTGCCTTTTGCGCGAATATATCCGCACGTAGATTTTGAGCGAAGCAAATTCCCAAAATCTGTAAAAAGAAAAAAAGAGAGAAGAAAGGAATGATATATAATGTCAATGAAACAATGAACGATCTATATTATCTTTCTATTTATCAAATCGTGTATTAAGATTTTACTTTTATATTACTTTTTTTTTTTTTTTCTTTTAGAAACATGCACGAGCTATATAACATTGATCTCGCTAAAATTGCGTGCAAAATAAGGAACATATACATTATATGTCTGACATATACGCGATATAATCTACTTGCCATTATACAATTTCATGCTCGCGATACTTACAATCAGTGAAAAGGCATTACTTCACGAACGACTCTCATTATTACATCTAGCAGGAATAAAAGCTATTAAAATTGTAATGGGATAATTTAAGCAATGAAATTTGAAAACACGTGTTACGATATCTATCGAAGCCTCACCTTCTAATTTCGAGGATCGATCGATCGATTGATTGATTGATTGATTGATTCGCACAATCTGCATGCACATAGATCTCCAAAAATCTTTCTCGGACGTTTCGTCAATAAGGAAGAACAGAAAAATTAGAAAGAAAAATAAAAAATACAAAAAAAAAATATATGTATATATATATATATATATATATGTACAAAAGGAAGGGGGAGGGAAAAAAAAGAGAAGAAAAAAGAGATGGAACGAAATTGATAGTAGAAAGTGTTCGAAAGCAAATATCTTATAATAAAAATCAATTCATCTTTCCCTTTCCTGGTAAGAGTTAAAAGAGCTTCCCATTTTTATTATTGAAATTTATTTACACAAGGTGTAAAATCATTCTCCGACAAAACGAGAATTAAGATGTACGAGTATCAAGACTCGTTAATATATATCTATATAAATATATAAATAAATAAATAAATATATATATAGATATAGATATATAGATAGATAGATAGATAGATATGTATGTATATATGTACATGATTTATATACATCAAATCCATTTTCAACCTCGATAAACTCGTTCAGAAAGCATATACCTGTGCAAAAGCCGTAACGACCGCGCCGCTTGCGATTGGAAGAAGATTTCGTTCCATCCACTCCTCCCCTGCTTGAACGCATCCCTTCTCGTAAATCACTTTAGCGACTTCAAAGTTCTGAAAAAAACAAATCAAACCGGCCACCGATTTGCTCACCGTGCTTCTGTCCAATACTTGTGATCGCGCCTATATTAGTCTCCTTAAAATAAATTATATAGAAATATTTTGATATATATATATATATATATTCTTTTTTCGTTCTTTCTTCTTCTTTTTTCATTACAATTAATAACAAAATTTGTGTTCCATCATATTTCAATTGTTCGAAATACTTGTATATCGTTCCAGTCCGAAGGAGAAGAAAGAAAAAGAATGTTATTTATTTTGTATGAATTCGTAATCCTATAACTAAACTTTAGAGTCGATATGGTTTATACGATGACGAAAAATAAAAAGAGAGAGAGAGAGAGAGAGAGAGAGAGAGAGAGACAAAAGAAGGAAAGGGAGAACTCATTCGGTCGTGAGAAAATTTATGGGAATACCTAGTAAAGACGCACGTATAGGAACGTAATGTAACTGCGAAGTCTAAGTAACAACGCCACTCTATTACTTTGTACTTCACATTTACCCCAAGAGTAAGAGTAACCACGCAAAGCTTTCAACCACCCACCACCAGTCGCTTCCACTTTTCCTTCTCACCTCTCTCTCTTTCTCCTCCCTCTCTCTCTCTCTCTCTCTCTCTCTCTCTCTCTCTCCCCCTCTACATCTCTCTCACTCTCCTCGATATACATAGCACTATGTAAGCATATGTATACCTGTATGTTCATAAACAGTCATAGAAGGAAATCTTGAAAATCATTAGAAGTTTCTACTGTAAAATTAGCAAAATTTTGTGCCTTCATTAATTTAGGTGGTTCTATTTGAATAAAAGGAAAAAAGATTTATATATAGTAGAAACACTTAACACGAGCCACTGCACGCGACACTTTGTTATTTTTATTTCTATTTCTCTCTCTCTCTCTCTCTCTCTCTCTCTCTCTCTCTCTCTCTCTCTCTCTCTCTATCGTATTTCTTGTTTTACTTTCTCTCTCTCTCTCTCTCTCTCTTTCACTCAGAGCGACCCTCGTAAAACTCTTATCGTAGTACCGCGACATTGCATAAGTAGCTCATTAGTAGGGGTGTTAGATGCTCTAATTATTTGAGATTTTTACTCCTTTGGGAACTCGGAAGAGAAGAAAAAGAAAAGGAAAGAAAGAAAGAAAGAAAGAAAGAAAGAAAAAAGGAGAACAGTAGCGGATAGTAATAGCTGCTAATTTATTTCGTTCACGCGTCTTTAGAACTTTACTATCGAAGAACAGGTCTATATCTCTATCTCCTTTCTATCCCAACGGTCACGTTACACTAAATCTTTTTGCTCGCGTTAACAACCCTTTCTCCTTTTCATCGCCAGCATCCCCAAGCCCCTTCGCTCCGCTAACCTCCCCTAATTCTCATGCCGAGTGACTAGACTCGGGGAAGCAAGAAAAATTCGTCGGAGAAGAAAGAAGACGTTAAATGCAAGAGAGAGAGAGAGAGAGAGAGAGAGGGAACTTAAAAGAATTAGAAAAATAGGAAGTGAAGGTAAAGCTCTCACTCTCTTTCTCTCTATCTCTGTCTATGTTTGAAAATAGACAGATCCCTCGCTAAAGGTTTAATGGGATTAAACACGTCATTTTATGCGAGTTAGCTCGCTTAATTAATTTCTTTAAGCGTCGACTAACTTTTTGCCTAGGGAACTCCTTCCTTTATCGAAAGGGATACGATTCCGGACTATCCCATTTCTTTCTTCCTTTCCTTTCGTTTTTTCTTCTTCCTTTTTAAGATCTTCATCAATTGCAATTATTTTCAGAACGTTTGCCACCTACATCGTTTTCACGCTTCAGACGTTGTCTCTATTTATTTATTCTTCTTTTATATATATATATATATATATATTTTTTTTTTCATAACTGTCACGATAGATATACACACGTATTATTTATGAATAAAGAATAATTCGATAAGGTAGTATGTAATATTGAATTTAATACACCGCGATCAAGATCTTTCCAGTCGTACCTTTAGAACCCTCCGACAGGATCGAAATCAAACGCCACGATCTTCATGAAAGCCTAAACGAGCATATATGCAACTTCGTACTGACGTTAATTTATCGCGCTGATTATGAGACAGGAAAAAGTTCTATTACTGCGTCGCGTGTTAACAGCTCGTAAGGTTTCGTGCGCTTTATAAACCAAGCGACACTCTTTTTCCCTTATATATGTATTTCTCGTATGTTCGACTGATCAAACTCGACGTTTGTACAAAGAGAAAAAGTTAAATATAAAAAAATGCAGAGAGAGAGAGAGAGAGAGAGAGAGAGAGAGAGAGAGAGAGAAACTGAGATTATCATTGATAATTTTGTAATATAATAATGATAATTATTATACGATTTCGATGATAATTTTAATAACAATATAAGAAAAATTATTATTAATGATGTTGTTGTTGTTGTCATTGTCGTTGTTATTATTATTATTATCATTATTATTATTATAAGAATTTTATCATAATAATTTCATCGTATTAACAAAATTTCCCTCCCCCCAAATAAGCTAAGAAATGTACAAAAATTGCATCTCCAATTTGTTCCTCTCTCTCTATCTTTATTTCTTTTGTTTTTTTGTTTTGAAATTAATAGCACAGTAATAAAAGTAATTGATCTTTTACCATTAATTGATATTGTTTATTCCCTTCTTACGTTTTCAATTCCATTGACAACATTTGTCATTGATATTTTTGTATAATATATATATATATATATATATATATATATATATATATATATATAAAAGCAATTATTCGTAAAGTTATTATTGTCATTATCATTAATTACTCTTATTATATGAATTTTTCATTTTATCTCACCACGCTTGTGAAATTCCAAGGGGGAAAAAGAAATATATTCTCTTAACATTAATTCGGAACAATCGGTTACGGTACTTACCAGAGAAATGAGACACACGTTTTACGGAAGCTACGCCGTTATCCCGTTTTAATGACACAGCAGGGGCTTAACGATCGTATACAAGCTCATTACTTACTTGTTTCTCGTCAACGTTCAACGATATTCGTACTAACAGCCACGTACTTTTTAACACGTATGTATGTATGTATGTTAGGCGTGTGTATAGGTGTGTGTGTGTGTGTATATATATATATATATATATATATATATATATATATATATGTAATACGTTTAGGTAACGTATACGTGTGTATGTGCATATATTTTTTTCTTTTCTCGTTTTTTTTTGTTCTTTGTTTTACGACAAGCATATAAAGAAATAATAGGTAGATAACGTTTAAACAAATCTGCATTATAGATATGTATGATTATACATATATATTTATATACATAATAATTTATACATGCGACATCGTTCGTTTACTAAAAATCATAAAGTAATGAGTAAGACGTTTGAGACTTTGGCGTTACGTTCGAACTTTCTTCTGAAAATGTTCTTATACTCGCTCGACTTTTACATAA
Source organism: Dolichovespula sylvestris (assembly GCA_918808275.2). Classification (NCBI taxonomy): domain Eukaryota; kingdom Metazoa; phylum Arthropoda; class Insecta; order Hymenoptera; family Vespidae; genus Dolichovespula; species Dolichovespula sylvestris. The sequence goes on along the minus strand of OU964970.1, from coordinate 6,480,930 downwards.
ATAAAATAAAAAGACCCGATAAAGTATGACGTAGAAAAAGCTAAGAGAAGAAACGAGAAGAAAAAAGGGGTACGAAAAAAAAAGAGGGAGAGAGAGAGAAAGAAAAGAACAAGGAAGGAAAGCACAAAGCCGATGCGGTTACTTTGGGCGTCGCTATAGCAAAGTTCTAAGTCGTTCTAAGTTCACGACGGATTTGCCAAAGAATTCTCCTTTCCAGGTTACCTTCAAATGGATAGGATCCATCGATACGTGAGTCGATGCAAATACTTTCCTTGTTCCAAGAAATAAAGAAAGAAAGAAAGAGAACAGGACAAAGAAGAAAAAGAAAAAATAATTAAAAAAAAAGAAAGAAAACTAAAAAATAACAAGAAAAAAATGAGCCAACGTTTCCATAATTTTTTATCTTTCGTTTCGTTCGCGTAAAAGGGATTACATGATGAAGTACTCGCATGAGAAAAGTACGCGTTTGTCGATCAAGCGCAAGCAACGTTGTCTTTAATGTCGATTTTTCTTTTTTTTTTTTTTTTCTTTTTTTCGAAGAAAGCTCAAAACGATATCGTCGCAAGCCGGTCAAAATAAAGAAGGCAGAGAGTGGAAATAAAAAGGGCTCTGTGCCAAAATAAAACAAGGGTACCGGTTTTCTTTATGTTCGTCCGTTTGTTCCGTGTTTTGTCTCGTCTCGTCTACTAGTCCTGTTTCGGTCTTGTTTATGTTGTTATTTACTTTTTTTTTTTTAGTAAACGAAATACCTGAAGGACCATAGTGCTGACAACCGTACCGGCGACAGGCACGAGATTCAGCTCTAGCCACTCCTCTCCTGCCCTTAGGCAACCTCTTTCGAATATACTCCTCTCGCCCGTCTGCATTTTCCGAAGGGCAAAACACAAAATCATCATTTCTACGTTTCTCCGTTGTTTCGTTTTATTTATTTATTTTTTGTTTTGTTTCATTCCGTTTCTTTTTTCCCCTCCTCCGTTTTCGTTCTTTTTTTCCCTTTTATTTTTCACCCCTTCCCTTCCCGTCCATCTCTCTATTTCCATTTTACTATTTATTTATTTTCATTTCGATCGCGATACTTTGTTATCATCCTTTTCTTTTCTTTTCTCGATTTTCCTTTCTACCTTTTTTTTTTTTTCTTTTTTATTTTATAATAATTAAAAGATCAGTATGACACGCGCATATGGCGACGGCCGTCTCGTACCATTTTTTATCAAACTAAAGGATTTAACGTTACGCTACGGCAGTCGCCTGCACTGCACCGATAACGCGAACACAAACATCGATGCCTCTCTACGACCTTATTTATTTTCTTTTACGAAGAAGAAAAAACTCGAGCGAACGCTCGATTATTTTTTCTTCTTCTTCTTCTTCTTCTTCTTCTTCTTCTACCTTTTTTTAGTCGTTTCTTTCTTTCTCTTTTTTTTTTTAACCTAATCATATATACTCTTTAACGATGGATATGAAGATACTCTTTGGAAAATGATAGAAAGATCGGGATTGATTATAGATCGATAGATTTGCAACGAGTTACGGTAATCTCCTGCAAATATTTTCTTTTCTTTTCCTTTTTTTTTCCTCTTTTTTGATTGCTTCTAATTTGAATTAACACATCACGGAATTGACATTTATATTGTTACTAATGGTAATCAGTAGTCAATCGTATTTTTCCATGTTAAGCGATGATTCATTATTGCAAAAAGAAAACAAAAAAAGAAAAGAAAAAGAAAAAAATAGAAGATTTAAACGAACGGTTAATTATTCTTCTAGTTTGAAATCTCTTGAATGAATACTTCTTAATTTTTATTTCTTTATTATTATTATTATTTTTTTTTTCTTTTTCATCATTAATGGAAGATATCCCGTCGCTCGTCCGTAATGTGTTAAAATGTTCTTAAGTAAAAATGAAAATCGTTTTCTTCATAGTTATACTTCGTGATCAGAGGTATTATGCAAAAGAGAGAAAAAAAAAAAAAAAGAAAAAAACGTCGCGGTAAAACGTAATACTATTGATAGGCGTGAAAATTAGTAGAGGTTTACTTACGTAGCTAGGTTTCCTAACGTCATAGCCGCACTGCTTGTTCTTGATAATTTCCTACGAAGTAAAAATAGAGATGAAAGTTCTTTGAAGTCGTAGAAGATCGATATATATATATATATATATATATATATAAGGATGATCGATAAAAAAAAAATTGTTAGAAAATGTGGAGCAGCAGAGAGAAGAAAAGACATATATATATATATATAAAGAGAAAGGAAATAGAAACACGTTACGTTTGGTTTCCTTTTGCAGCAACTGAAAGGCACACCGCAGGCTTCCCTCGAGCCGATGTCACTCGACGAACAGTTGAAATAATTATTACGATCCCAATCCTTTGGGCCCTCGATACCGCAGCATTGTAACTGAAAGAAATAAATATGATTGTTCTTTGGAAAAAAGAAATGTTATTGTTATATTATCGTTAATATACGCGATCGAATTCCAAAAACAAATTCGAAATGAGATTGTCCGTTGTTAATGGTACAGGTAAATAATAAGTAAATAAATAATATTAGTAAAAAAAAAAAAAAAAAAAAAAAGAACTTAATAAGTAATAAGCTAATAATGGTTTAAGTAAAATATAAGATTTCGATGAAACCATCGTAAACGAATCTAATCTGTGAGAGATCGCAGGATTGATTGCGTTATTAAATGTACAAAAGATAGGAAAGAAGGAAAGAAAGAAAGAAAGAAAGAAAGAAAGAATCACCTGTGGGGCAAAAGGGGACGAATATAAATGGAATAAATAGACGATATTTAAGAAATGAAATCAAGGACGGTTGTTGTGATATAGGAAATAGATGTTAACGAAGAAATAGCAACTAATGAAATACGAGAAAACGAATTCTATAATAATTTTTATTTCTAAACGTTAATGGGGACTTAATTTTTTTTTTTTTTTTAACATCGTACGTCACACATATACGAGACGATTGGATAGATGAAGTATATAAAAAATATAATTTTATCTTAATACGAATATTCGTTATTAGAATAGATAGAGATTATTTAAAGAATATTTTACGAAACGTTATGTTATCGAATCGGATGATATTTTAATGTCTAAACGTTGAATAACTGAAAAAATGTGAGCGTTTGCTTTCGAGAATCTCTGCCTTTTTCTTAATTTCTTCCTTCTTTTTTTTGTTTATCGATCTTTTTACTAATTCTCTCTCTCTCTCTCTCTCTCTCTCTCTCTCTCTCTCTCTCTCTCTCTCTCTCTCTCTCTCTCTCTCTCTCTCTCTCTCTTATTGCCATGCGAACATAACTGATTTAATCGTAAAAGGGAAAGCTTTGAACAGCATATGGAATATGGTCTTCCTACCATTACAGGTTCTTACTCGAATTTGCATTCCTTTGCGATTAATATGCGTTCGTCCATCTCTCAGCTCTCTGCACTCTCTATTTTTCTTCATTTCATTTCTTTTTCATTCGCTCATAAAAAGCCTCGACTCTAATTACAGATTTTGACTCTTTTTCCTATTACCTCTTTTTTTTTCTTTTTTCTTTTTTCTTTTTTTTGTTTTTTGTTTTAATTTCATCTTCGCCTCATCCAGAATCCAAATAAATTTTCAATTCCTCGAGTACAAGTAGCGTAAAACGAATATGTATACTTCGAAAGATCGATTATTTTTCCCTTTATTTTTGCTTTTTTTCCCTTTTCTTTTCAACTTACCAAGTTTCGTATATATTTCTAACTGCTTTTCCTTTTTCTCAATCATCAGTGGCATCGTCAAAATCATGTGTTAATATCAATTTTCAATAGGTAGGATATTACTAAAGCACCATCTGCGGTTCACAGTCGAAGAGCTAGGCTACCAATGGGATTACCAAAATTGCGATGGATAGGTATATCGCTAGGAGTCGCTTTCTATTGAAATTTCGTAAACCACGATTGGATGTCCTGTATCGATCGACGAATACTATAGTATATACATACATACATACATACATACATACATACATACATATATATATTGCTTACAAACCATTTCTCGTTCATGATTCAAATTCGAAAGATAATTATCGGTGAGGATAGAAAATACTAAAATCTCGGTTTTATTCGTTAGGGAAAATGTGTTTCGATAGATTCGATAGGTACAAAAAAAAAAAAAACCACGAAAAAACTCTTGAAAGAAATTCTACAAATAGATATCCTTGAAAGTACATACCCAATCCTCTTGAATCCAATCGATCAAATTCTGTTGATCTGGATCCTCGCGATAGTGAATGATGAAAGCTTGGAAGCCCCCGGTTGCTTGTGATTTTATCTGTTAAACAAATATTATTATTTTAATTGGGCGAAAGGAAATATTAGGTATTAGAAAAACAATAAGAAAAAAAAAAACATAGAAAAATGAAGATAAAAGATTAAGATTTGTGATTCTAATCTAATCAATATCTCCAAGTTTTAATCATATTCTCTTGAAATATATATTATCGTACGTAGAATCGTACGGGATCCTGGATGGCCGGTAAGAGTAGGAAAAGTTCAATGGGGGCTTGGTTGAGCGTGGACAGAGAAAATATACGACTCCGCTCGACACTACCGACATGAGGGGGAGGGGTGCGGAATGTGTTTGGCTTGTTTGTTTTCGAGACTCGGCCGGCCGAGCTTTTCATCGTCGCAAAGAACATTAAGTTCGCCGACCCTCGTACTTGTTATGAATCTAACCCAGTCAGAATTATCTATCGTTTATGTATACTGTTTTCTCTTTCTTTCTTTCTTTTTCTTTTTCCTTTTTTCTTTCCAAAGAAAAAATATTTTTCCCCGCGCAATCTCGTACGTTTCTTTCATTTTTTCCTGGCCCGTAACAAAAAAAAAAAAAAAAGAAAAAAAAAGAAAAAAAGAAGGAAAAAAAGTTATGGGAAAGAAATTATATACGAAAAGGCAAAGATGAAAGGGGAATTATCAAATCTTACCCAGTCTTTAAAGATGAAGCCTAAAACACCGGCAGTCATCTCCATTAGCAGCAATAACGCCAGGAATATCGCGTACTGTAAAGCGAGAATATATCAAACGATTTAATACTTTTCGGATACAATTACTTCGCTTGTCACGGGAATAAAATACAAAAAATAAAAAACAAAGAGAGAGAGAGAGAGAGAGAGAGAGAGAGAGATCAAAATGTGATACCTGACAAAAAATATGTAATACCATTTGATGCAGAGTTTGGAAAGCATTTGATCGAAAGAAAATTTGATATACCTTTTATCGGTAACCTTTGTCCCGTAATGGAACGCGAAATATCGAAATGAATACTATAGAAAAGTTTTTTTCAAAAAGAATCCTGACGAAACAATGAGATTTATATATAGCGGATAAATATGTCGACGAGCACTCTGTAATATGTGTCTCTCTCTCTCTCTCTCTCTCTTTCTCTCTCTGTCTCTGTCTATCCATCAATCTATCTCTTTCTCTCTCAAAAAAAAAGTAATCTAGAAAGAAAGAGAGAGAGAGAGAGAGAGAGAGAGAGAGAGAGAGAGAGAGGAGAAATAGATTATTAGACGATCAAAGAACGGATACGGTACCCCATATGAAATATTTAATTAAACATTCAACGTGAGTACTCACTGCGGCTAGGAGGCACGTATTTTCCCTGAGTGCGCCGACACACCCCGTAAATCCGATGATAAATGTCACTGTACCTGCAATAAGGAAGATATTATCGTTCACTGTCACAGCAATAATGGTAGAGAGCGAAGTGGGGACTGAGGGAGAGTGGGAGGGAACGAGGGAGAGAAGGGTCTCTCTTCGTCGAAATTATTTTTGTGTGCGCGAGCATATAATAAAAATGAAAGAGCGTTACGCACTGTCCTTTGAGATTTTATGGAAATAAATAAGAGATTCGAGCGATTGAAAATATGACGAGAGAGAGAGGGAGAGAGAGAGAGAGAGAGAGAGAGAGATTAAGAATCTAACACAAGAACGAATTTGAAATTTTAATGGAAAAATGTCGATCGATTCTTCGATATCTTATAAGTTAAGAGCCGATTCTTTATTTTTATTTATCTTATCTTGTCTCTCTTTCTTTCTTTTTTTTGTTCTTCCTTCCTTCCTTTCTATCCTTCCCTTCTCTTTTCCTATCACCACGAAAGCCTCAACGATAAATTCCAGACTGGATGGATATTCGCGCGTATAGAATTCCTAGAGATCTCGGTCTGCATGCTTCGAAATAGTCGATGAAGGGAGAAAGGGGAACGGGGAACAAGCAAGGTAGAAGACGAGAGAGAGAGAGAGAGAGAGAGAGAGAGAAAAGGGATAAAGTTTTATCGCTTGAAAGCGGATCGATATATAAAACCTGAAGCTCTCGATGCGAAGAAAATGAGAAGATCTACCTGCGGTCTTGTGATTTCAAGAATTAAAATTAATGCTTTTCGTGTAGAGTGATACTTTTCCTTTATAAAAAAAAATAAAATAAAATAAAATAAAAAAAATAAAAAATAAAAAGAGAAAACACAGAAAAAGAAAGAAAGAAAACGAAGGCGGAAAAAAAAGAACTAGATGATATCGTCGAAAAGAGAACGGAATTATCAAATGAAAGGAAGAATGAACGTTGAGCCGAACTTACACTGACATCATTTAAAACGGTTAATTTGTGGAAAATGATTGGATTCGTTAAAATGGATTTGTGAATAGAATTACGAGTAAATTCAATGAATGGAAAAAAGGGGGAAAGGGTAGGGATAGAGAGAGAGAGGGGGTGGGGGAGAAGAGGAATGAGGGTTGCATACAATGGCTGGCTGGAGTGAATCGTAAAAAAGGGGTAAATGATATTCAAAGGATCGTAAGGGATCGGTATGAAATAATAATGCCGATAAACTGCTTGCAGATATGAACAACTGCTTTTTATTACTACTCAGGTAATAAAGAATACGAATAAAAAATACACACACACACACACACACACACACGTATATAAGCAGACGAATGTGTGAGAGATGAAATTGTTTGAATAGAGTAAAGAGAGAGAGAGAGAGAGAGAGAGAGAGAGAGAGAGAGAGAAATAGAAGAAAAATTCCGAATAATTTTGAAGTAATTTCAAAAGTCTGTATTGAAACGCTCGAATGAGCGGGCGCGCGCGTGCATGTATGGGCGTAAATGTCTGATGAAAAATATGAAAGAAAAGATGAAATGTATTTCGATGAGAAACGCAAGCGTGTTATTTTATCTCCTTTTCCTTATATATCAACGTGTTAGGTAGTATGTATGGTGGTACATACGACGTGTTGCCTGCATGTACCGAGTGCGATATGTATGCGTCTTTCCAAGTGAAACGAGAACATTATTGGTGCGACAAGCACCGAGAGAACATAAACTCATGCCATGCATAACGTGCGAACAGCGTTCCTCCATCAACGCGTATTCTGCCTTTCCGCCGTCACCGCAAATACCTTTACTTTGTCGTTTGTAAAACTAACGTTCAGTAAGTTTATTTTCCTTTTGTTCTTACTTTTATTTTTTACTTTAACTTTACGCACACTCTCTCTCTCTCTCTCTCTCTCTCTCTCTCTCTGTTTCTTTTTTTTTATAATATGAATTTTAACCATACTTACGTAGCGACAAATTGACAAATTTAGTGAAAATATTGTGATAAAGCGTATGTCTTTTTCAAATTAAAAAAGAAAAGAACAAATGTACCCAGCTCTCTCTCTCTCTCTCTCTCTCTCTCTCTCTCTCTCTCTCTCTCTATCTATCTCTATCTCTCTCTCTCTCTCTCTCTCTCTCTCTTTCCCTTTGCCAAATCGACGGGAGTACGAATAGACGCACGAGTGGTTGGATTATTTAAAGGGAATATGTTTCGATGTCGCTCGAGTTTTCGTTATAAATATTAACGAGAAAGCGAAAAAAAAATAACGTTCGGAAACGTACCGTTTGATCTTGAATCGGACACGTTCGTATGAGTGCAAATCAAACATCGACTGAGCGATAGAGAGCATATATATACATATACATAGTATGGATGAGAGGTCAGTCGAGGATAGATAGATAGATAGATAGATAGATAGATAGATAGATAGATAGATAGGAATTGAAAAAAAGAATATGGGAAGGTTTAAATGTTAATTGGATGGGAAACGATTGGAAGGAGTAGTCGATAAATAAATCATCATTCTATCGTACATGTTTTATCGATGAGAAAGAACGAAACAAAAAAGAGAAAAAAGGGAAAACGGAACAAACAAATAAATGAACGAACGAACGAACGAACAAAATAATAAAAAAAAAAAAAAAAGAAAAAAAAGCCAAAAAGAACCGAACAAGAAAAAGGAAAACAAAAAACAAAAGCGAAAAGTTCGCTCGTACAAGCGGGGGAGTGTGTGGTTGGCGGCGAATTGAATCTCTTCGCGTATCGAGTTCCGAATTATACTAATAAAAAAAAAAAAAATAAAAAATAAAAAAATAAAAAAATAAAAAAAAGAGTCCAGAGAAAGAGATAAATGTCGTTGTAAGTCGGCACGTTCTATTTTCTTGTTGTTCCAATGCTCCTTTCGATGGTGTGTGCCAGTCCAGATCACGTGCAAACTCGATTTAGTTTGTGCTGCCTTTAGAGTAGGAAAACGCGAACGGATGAAACAGAGAAAAAGAGAGAGATAGAGAGAGAGATGTGGTCCAAGCTCGAGATGTTTGGATTGGTCACAGAGGATTCCTGAATTCCCACCATTACATTCGACTAAACCGCGAGTGACCGCGCTCACGAGTGGCTTTCCAAGGTCCCAACCATTCGGGAATCCCCGAGTACATCGCCAGTAATCCGACTTACAGCATGCTTTGTGTAATTTCGTACGTGAACTTGCGAATGGTCGCGTCCCGTCGCGTCAACGTACGAAAGATCGGAGTTGGTAGGTGTGTTATATCTACTACGTATTTACCACAAGGAGAAAATAGGATCCCATTGGAAGGATGCGCGAATAATTGTTCAACCTACGAAAGGTTCTAACCGAACGACGGATTTCCCGAATTTCCCGAATTTCTCCGAATCTCTCCTGTCTTCTTCCATACTTCGAGAATAATAACAACGTGTCGTTGTAAATATATCGAACGAATCGTCAGGTTTAACTGTGTTATTTATTAAAATCTAAAGAAACGCAGGGGGTTCGCGCGATGATTGAACATCAAGCGTTAAAAGCCAATATTGTTCGAAAAATACATAATTACATGATTTCGTCGAGTTATATTATACTAACATTGTTACGAAGGCGTACGTGAATGCACATGTACGAACGTACGTAGACGAAAATTCTCTAAGTTGGTAGATACCAGTAATGGAATGTGCCTAATGTGGGATTAAGTTCGCCCTGATTATTAAGCGGATTCGAGTTGTCTCTAATTAACCAGTCTCTTTCGCGAAAATCAGTAATCCGTGAATTATCTCTTGTAATCGCGTGAGAGAGAGAGAGAGAGAGAGAGAGAGAGAGAGAGAGAGAGAGAGAGAGAGAGAGCATAAATGATACCTGTTAAAATGAATGATTTATTTATCAAAGAGAGAGCGAGAGAGAGAGAGAGAGAGAGAGAGAGAGAGAGAGAGAGAGAGAAATATAGTACATACCCACTTCACTTTCAATCCTTTGTCCGAACGTATTTCAAATACATTTAATTTACTTACTCCAAAGTTTCTTTCTTTCTTTCTTTTTTTTTTTCCTTCGAACCTTCAACTTTGAAAAAGAGATAATTTTCTTGCGTACCTACGCAATTATCAATCCAAGTATCGTTAAACTAATTACACTCAAGAACCGATAAAATAATCCTAGGATTATTTTCGTTACGTTCGATATATTTCGCGACGTTTACTATCGCAAAAGAATCGTTTTAATCATACGCTCGCTTTTCCATGGCAAAAGTAACACGAGATTTATTGTCGGCGTTGCGGCAGAGTGATGGGATGGGGCGGCAGGTTGGGAGGTATGCGAAGGGCGCTAACAAGTTAATCAATTTGTTCCAATAATAATTATACACGATATATTTTGACCGATCGTTCATAAATATCGATCTATCGATGGTCAATTAATAATGTTTATAGTTAATCGTTACGATTGTAACAATGATAGTCGTACGGAAATCGGTGTGATCGGTATAATGATTGATTCAACGAATCAACAAACGTACGGTGTAGAGTAGACGGGGGAGGGAGGGGAGGAGTTAGTACGTGTCTATGTACCAGGAGTAAATCCATCGAAAGCGGGCTGCAAAGCAATTCTCTCGTTTGAACTGTGGCTACGTTAAAGCGCATGGCTCAGAAGTAAGTTCCATCGTAAATTCGGATTACTATGACTGATTGCGAACTAGTTATAGTGCTGACTTGTTCCTGATACCATTCCTACAATAATCGGTGAGATGCGTTTCAATGAACGTCGAAATCGTAACGTTGCTTTCGAAACCACTTCATTATCTTTATCCTCAATGTGGCTTTCGATATTTTCTCTATTCTTTTTTTTTCTTCTTCTTTACAATAAAAAGGTATTAACTTCTCTCTTTCTCTCTCTCTCTCTCTCTCTCTCTCTTCTTACCTACTTAGATTAAAAATTTACCTTCGATAATTACCCAGGTGAGTTTATAAAAGGAAATAAAGAGATATAATTGATCGACAAAACAAAAAGTTGGTAATAATAATCCGCAAAACTTTGTTCGAACGAAGTGAAAATTGCACATTTTTTTCTAACTTTTTTCTTTCCTTTCCCTTTCTCTCCTTTTTCTTTTTCTTTTTTTTATTTTATTTTTTTTTTTTATCTTTTTTAATTGCCAATCGAGTCAGTAGAGGCTAAGTAAAGCATTAAAATTTTCAAAGCGAACTCGGGGTGATTCCAATGGCCACTCGACGAGCAAAGGATTAAAACTCAAAGTTGAGTTGAAGTGCGTTGCATACGCATATGGATTATTCGAAGTGGTTAGAGGAAGATTGTAGAGTATTTTAAATCCTCTCGTTACATCTATCCTCGTATGAAATTCAAAGAGAGAACGAATATAATATAAAAAGATAAAAGAAATAATACAATATATATATATATATATATATATATATATATATATATATATATATATATGTATGTATGTATGTATGTATGTATGTATGTATGTATGTATGTATGTATGTATGTATGTATGTATGTATGTATGTATGTATAGAATACTTGCCGACTAGAATGAGTATAAATGCTGGGTCGAGTGCAACGTTCGTGAGGCGGGACAAATTGTTAAATGTGTCCTTTTCCGTCCATGCCCATACGCCCACCGCCATGATGCCCAAACCGAGCCACTGAAAAAGGATAATTCATTGTATAAAACCAACTGGAATAATATAAATACAAAATTATATCGAATTATCGGAGTAATAATAAAGACCGTACTGTTCGTATAAACGTTTCAATAAATATATTCTGATTTCTAAATTAATTGGAAACGATGTTTCAAAAAGTATTGATAATACACACACACACACACACATACACACACAATACATATATATATAAATATAACTTAGATATGTACAAGTGTGCTATGTTAAGTGTCCACGTAATATTATTAATGGCACACATTGCACGTCACGTGCCGAAGATACCAGCGGAGACAAAGTGCCTGCACCACCTGGGGCAGTGCACGATAACGTTCAACATTTCGCAGGATAATCATCTTTAATCCTTCCTACGGCTTGACTCATTGCAACAATGCTATTTGCACATGGTCGATCGTAATTTTATGCGCCTAAATAGCACAATAAAAATGAAAAGAAAAGAGAGATAGATAGATAGATAAATAGAGAGAGAGAGAGAGAGAGAGAGAGAGAGAGAGAAGCTCTGCAAATATTGTATCAGACAAATTGACAAATAAATGCAAGAGGAAGAAGGATAGGGAGGATAAGGAGAAGAGAGACATAATATAAGGTTAAATCAATTAAGGACGGAAACACGTTGCTACTCGTTTAATCGTAATTAATCGATCCGTCGAACGCGTGGCAGAACGATGACAGCGATCTATTGTTAACAGGGGTACCATTAGTTTGACGTCAAAAGCATCGTCGTTTAGGTGTGTGAGAGAGAGAGAGAGAGAGAGAGAGAGAGAGAGAGAGAGCACGATTACCAGCCTCGCGATTTAATCTTTCATCAATGCGTATCTATGTATGTTCATTGCACTTCGACTAATCACTCAACGAGGAGGCTGCCTGCTTCGATACACGTTACATCGATCCGTACACTCGTAAACAGTGTTTCCTAATCGCACGTGCATTCAGAAGAAAAGGAGATAGATAGATAAATAGATAGTTAGATAGCAGATAGATAGATATAGAGATAGATAGAGAGAAAGAGAAAGGGAGATAGAAACATATATATATATATATATATATACACACACACATACACATATAGAATTGCATACTAAAGCATATATACGTATGTACGTAGCAACGAATTTAGACCCGACGTTTTGCAGTTGACGCGTTATCCGTAAATACATGTTCGGAGAGAACGTCTCCCCGATTCGACTGCAAACAATTTCTCAACGTCGCATAATTCACGATCCAATCGATCCGTATCCAGTTTATGTCAAATGCAAAATAATAGCATGACACGTGTGTAAATAAGTTTGTATCCAACAAATATATATATATTGGTTATGCTTTTCGTTCTTTTCAACACAAAATGATTTGAAATATTAAATGAGCATTTTGGTATTAATTTAAATCGTCGAAACAAAATTCACGCGAGCACAGATACACAAGTCTATCTCCATACTGTTCTGGATACATAGATATTTTAATTATTTATTCTAAATTATTTATTCTCTTTATTCGCCGGTATCGTTCCGCCTCTTTTCAGGCAATAAATATAACGTTCCCGTTTAATCGAAAAGAATTTCCCCATAGGGAGAGTGGTTATATCTCCGTACGGCCTATTCCGTATAAAACTCAATATGCATTCGTAATGTCTGTTTCTTTAAAAAGAAATCTCATTTTCCTAACCGAAACTTTTCTTTAGAAGCTGTCTATTGTTACCGTAGAATCGGGTCGTGTCATTCGATGAAACGAAGAGAAGAAAAAAAAGAAAGAAAGAAAGAAAGAAAGAAAGAAAGAAAGAAAGAAAGAAAGAAAGAAAGAAAGGAAGGAAGGAAGGAAGGAAAAGAAAAGGGAAAAGAAACGGGAAGAAAAATAGAAAAACAGGACGGGGATAGAAGAAGGAAGGCAAAAGAATATATAGAAAAAGAGATAGAAAGGGAAGAAAGTGGAAATGGAATGTGCGTCCGAACTTTTAACGGTTTCGGGGGCTTATCTCATCTTCCAAGAGCAATGCCATTGCTCGACGTTCTCAAAGAAAACGGAAACCACTCTGGCGCGTAATTTAAATCCGCGCAAACAAAAAATAGACGAAGAGGAAATATAAAGAGCGCGGAAAGAATATAGAAGCAAAGCAAGCAGAAGAAGAAGAAGAAGAAGAAGAAGAAGAAGAAGAAGAAGAAGAAGATAAAGAAGAAAAGGAAAAAGAATAACGATAGAGAAAAAATAATATAAAATCAAATGAAAAACAAAGCTACTCGTCCTTTTTCTTTACTCGTAAATAAAGCTCGCAAGAACGAAGTTAATCGTTGTTTTTTGTTCGTTCGTTTCTTTTTCTTCTCTTTTCTTTTTTCTTTTTTTTTTTCTTTTTCTTTTTTTCATCGTCGTCGTACTTTCAACAATCATCAAATAACTCGTAAAAATAGTATCGCGTATACACACACACACACACACACACACACACACAAACGCGCACGCACCCGTAATCGAAAAGTAAAACGTTTTACGTTAAAAGTTAGTTTCGTAGGACAAACGACGCGTACGAAATTTGGCTTTCACTTTTGATCTTCTTCCATTCTCTCTCTCTCTCTCTCTCTCTCTTTTTCTCTCTCTTCTCCTTTTTTCGTTTCTCTTTCTTCCACCCCCGCCCCACCCCGTTACTCTTTTTCTCCGCCACCACCCATCACGCGCCCTGCACACCCCTCTCCCACCCCCGCCTTGTTGTTCCCACCGCTTCGAAATCTCGATTTTTTTTTTAAACAGAGAATGGTACAACGACGCTTCGCCTACGGCGAAGTGGATCGTGCGAGATTGGAATAGTCGATAGCATTATTTACAAGCTCGAGCGAGGTACCTGAGCGACGTGTCATAAATATGAAATCCGCAATCTAGCGTTGAACAATCAAACCGGTAGCCGTGCGTGTCTATATACGTACATACGTACGTCGAGGTATAACTTGCGATAGGTCAAATGCACATGGAAACACGATGAAATATCCACCAGAGAAATCCTGAGACGACGGGCCTCTTCCCCAGAGTTAAACTCGGCACGTTCGACGGTTAGTGACCTCATTAATTGCATTAATTAAAAGCAACTACAGAGAATCGATGGTAATTCTGTTATGTCTCAAGCGATAACGAGGGTGGTCCCTATGTCCAACGTCGTAAGTTAACGGGGACTGTTTACGTGACACGTAATTCAAATGCTTTGGGCTATTTTATATGAGAAGTATACGGGTTGGTACATACGTATCTACATACATATATACACACACACACACACACACATATATATATATATGTATGTATGTATGTATGTATGTATGTATGTATGTATGTATGTATGTATGTATGTATGTATGTATACGTTAGAAGCTGTAAGACCTCATCTACGTTAAACTTGAGTTGATCCGTCCATCTTCCAGCCCACTAACGAGTACGATATATATACATATATGTACATACGTATATATATATATATATATCTACTTAGATGCATACACCGAACTGCTATTAATCTTGAAAGTAAGCGAACTAACCTTAAGAAGAGAGACCGCCGTGTTTAACGATGGCTATCAAAATTTGTCATCAAAATATATACTAGTTCCGTATCCGACCGATCTATAATAAAACACACACACACGCGCGCGCGCTGTATACTTGTTGTTAATCGACGATATTTATTCACTTTAATGATAAACATAATGAACTAGGTGAAGTGTACGAATAATTAAATGCAACGTACGACCGGTCAAATTTTCCAAAAGTAGTAGTAACAAACTGCCAAAGAGAGAGAGAGAGAGAGAGAGAGAGAGAGAGAGAGAGAGAGAGAGTCTCTGCACTAGCACGATTCGAAAATCGTTTTATTTTCGGAGAGTTGTTCACGCTCGATTTGATATCGGAATTGCCGATTCGATACTAAACGCTCTTTCTATCTCGTTCGTGTTCCATTTATCTCCTTCTCACCCTCTCGTCTCTCTCTCTCTCTCTCTCTCTCTCTCTCTCTCTCTCTCTCTCTCTCTTTCTCTATCTATCTATCTCTCTCTCTCTCTCTTGCTCTCTCCACCATCTCCTTTTTTTTTCCTCCTAGGCTTTAATTGATCGCGGATTAATTTATCCTAACGGCACGTGACACGCTTAAATTTATTCGAAAACCATGGCGATGCTACGCTGACTCGAATTATTCAAATATTTTCGCGTTATATTCGTCCTTCCACCCGATTTCTTTTATTTCCTTTCTCTTTTATTATTTCTTTTTCTTTTTTATTTACATTTAATTGTATTTTCTTTATTTTTATTCTTTTAATTTACTTTCATTATTTTTATTTTTATTTTTATTTCATTTCATTACAACTTTAGCTTTAATTAATATCTCGATACGTTCGAACGCTAGAACGCTCGGTCGTCGGTCGAACGTCGATTGAAAACTATTACCGTTTGACGTTAATTGCTTCTTAATTGAACGAAAAAAAAAAAAAAAAAAGAAAGAAAGAAAAAAAAGGAAGATACGTTTCAAGCTCCTTTCTATGTAATTATTTTGAAAGAGACATAGAGGAAGAAGAAGAAGAAGAAAAACGAATTTATTTCCTTTCGAGAACTTCTCAAAGAGTGGCTACTTTTCGGAAGAAGCTTTATTTCGAGATTAAAATACTACCCGAAGCTTCTTAATTTGGATGAAAGAGTATCTATATTTCGGAAACGACGAAAGAAATCTCCGCTTTTCATCGAGGAAAACTTCGAGTGAGAGTCGCCCTAAGAATAATTTCCAGAAATAATCAAATATACTTTCATTCACAAAAGAAAAAAAAAAAGAAAAGAAGAAAAGAAGAGAGAAAAGAAAATCTTTATTACTTTCGTCGGCAAAAAAAACTTTCGTCCCCGGATATACCATTGAAGTACCACATAAAGAGATTTTTCAGCTTTGAAAAACACTTTAACGTTCGACGTCGAACAATATAAAAATGATTTTTCATATGAAAGATTTCTCATATCTTTGGATAGCTTCCAAACGGTACGTCGAATGATCTTTGATAAAAAGGTGTGTATATATATATATATATATATCTTTGATTTCCTTCTTATATTATCCCGATTCTAGAGATTCTGTTTTTTTCTTCGATAATAGAATAACACACACGCACGCATATACATAGCTATATATATATATATATATATATATCCATAGACAGTAGATAGTTCACGTCCCAGGTGAGAAAGAAAAATATCGGATAAGAAAATAAAGAGAAAGAGACAAGGCATAGAATACCGTTTGCTTTCCGTTCTTTTGTCGGCGAGCAAAGGAGTGGGAGAGGGAAATAGAAAAAAAAAGGAAAACTCCGAAACCGCGACGCTTATCGTGAAGCTTCGAACGAATCGAAAATGGTTAAAAGAGAGAGAGATAGAGAGAGATAGAGAGAGAGAGAGAGAGTAAAAGAAAAGGAAAAGAAGAAAGGCGATGGGGACGGAGGGTGGTATAGGTGGATGGGGTGGGGGTGAGGGGAGGAGGCGAAAGGAGGATGGAAGGACGCTTCCAGACAACAAGTCGGAAACTTTCAAGCTCAATTAAACTCAAACAAAGTTCGACTCGAGGAGCCTGTGGCAATGAGAACGGATGAACGAACGGCTCGAGTGTCCTTTCGGTCGTTGGTCCCGTTCGTACGGTGCCAATTTCTTCTTCGATAAAAACAAAGTGGCAAAGAGAACAGGGGATGGAAGGTTTAGAAGAGAGGAAAGAAAAGATAGAGATAGAGAAAGAGAGAGAGAGAGAGAGAGAACAAAAGCAAAAAAGAAGAAGGCTAGAAAGAAAGAAAGAAAGAAGGGGGAAAGAATAGAAAAAGAATAGTTACGATGAAAACGGGCCGGAGGGTATGCGAAAAGGAAAGAGAAGTAGGTACTTCAAACTATCTCTCTCTCTCTCTCTCTCTCTTCCACTTGTTTTCTTGATTACCATTCTACTTTTCGACTTCATGCTCGATCCTTTGTCGCTTTCCATCACTCAACTTTCAAGTTCTTAACCGTTAATCTTGAATTTATTTCATTACTTTTTCCCTTTTTACTTGTTCCTTTTCTATTTTCTCTTTCGTTTTTTTTTTCTTTATTTTTTTTTTTTTTTTTTTAAGAGGTACAACGTGCGTCGTTAAACACGATTATGAATCATGAATCGCGACTTGGAAGTTCTATCGGTTATATAACCCGTTAAATTTCGCTATTAACGAATAAATAGTTTCATCCATTCGTTCATTTGATCATACGTTTCTAAATGCACTTTTTATGAAAACGTTTGTATCTCTTCTTTCTTTGATTTTCTTTTGTATTTGTTTCTTCTTCTTTTTTTTTGTTCTCTTTTTTCCCTCCTTTCTTTTTTCTCGAATAAAGGCTGAGATGTTTTTTTTCACGATCGCACTCATTAGAGGGAGAAAAAGAAAACGTGCCTCGTTAAAAATGATAATAAATATCGACTCATTGGTTGATTTACAGTGAAACCGAGCGATGGGAATACCATATTATATACGCAGGATAGAGGTAAATCCAAAGCAATTTAAACAGTCGAAGCACATTACATACGCGGTACATGGATTTTGTTTCCAACGTAAAATATCATAAATTACATCATTGAAATCCAATTAATTTTCTCTGCCAATGAATATTGTTGATTTATCGCCAATAAAATAACGCGTACCGAAAGCGTCGCACATTTCCCCTCCTGTTGCCGTTCATAATAATTAAAATCAGCTGTTCTTGCCATCGGAAAAGGATTCATTCGTTCGTATTATTAGAAAAGTTTTTTGATAGGAGCGTTAATACGTTAATAATTTTACGCTCGGCGTCGACAAGTCCAAGTGTTATTATTAATTAATAATTATGAATTTATATTACGAAACTTGTTAGAGTTTGCTGTCCAACCAATGATCGATTCGGACGAGAGTCATTATCTAAATTGCCCATTTCGTATAATCGAATGGAGTGGTCAAGAAACTACAAAAAAAAAGAGAGAGAAGGGGGAGAGAGAGAGAGAATAAGAGAGATAGCATAGTTGAGAGAGGACACTTTTTATCTCGTGATGGGAGTAAAGCCTAACAAATTACAGCAATGCTACTATCTTTCCCGGTTCGCAATTTTTCTCGAAAATAACTCCCTCCCTTATACCCTCTGCTACCGCAAAGTAAATTGATTGTATGTACTAAAAGAGTATACCTAATCAAACTTCTATACACACACACACACAGACACAAAAGATAACAGAGTCATCTTTCCTCGAAAATGTGCATCGTTTATATCAAGAGATGACTAAATATAAATCGGTTTATGGAACGTCCCGTATGAGCCCTTGAGGGATGCCACATAATTATAGGATCGCTTACTACCGTAGGCATTAATTACAACGGTGTCGATGAATGGGTAATCCCCTATTTGTGCGTGTTATGTTTGAGAACCTGTATCACTATTGGTTAAAGCAACAACATCGATAATACAAATCGAATATAGGTAATACTCCGATAACGGAATAGCGCACTCCTCTACATATACATGTATGTATACATATAAATAAATACATATATATACGTATGCGCATACATACATATCTTTACGAAGCAACACAAAGCAATTTCGAAGTAACAACTCTTGATGCGATTGAAAGTGCATTCGTGCGTAAATATAATATAACTTTCTACCAAATTGAAAGGTATAGTATTTTTCGAGGAAAGCAATACCGAAAAACGATAGAAAGAAAGGATCAAGTCGATACAGTGCGTTATTATTTTGAAAAGGAAGATCACTCGAATTTCTATAACGATAAAAAAAAAAAAAACAAATTAAGGAAGAAAAGAAGAAGAGAAAATAAAGGAAGAAGAAAAAAATAAGAAGGATAAAACGAGTTCGATTCGCCCGGGAAGAATATAATCGAAAAATTTGTTCGATTAGAATACGCTTATTTATTTTTATTATATACGATTCACTCAACAAATTCCACTTTTTTTCTTTATAATTACTTTATGTAATATATGATATATAATATATATAATATTTATACATATATATATTATATAATATATACATATATAATTATATATAAATATATTAAATTGGGGAAAAAGAAAACCATTATTTTTACGTGAACGTGAACGAAAAAATAATAGATTTCTTTTTCCCCAAACTAATATATATATATATATATCGGAGATCGGCAGACGACTCTTTTGTCTTTTTTATTATCGTATATAGGGGCAACAGTACACATTGCCTTTTGAGTTATTCATAGAGGCTTATTCACGACTTTCCTAATTTCCACTCGAGGGAAAAGAAGAAGATCCCTCGACTGTAAAATTTTTTTCCGCCTTTGCTTTTCCCCGTATCACTCACGGACCACGATAAAATTAAATTTTACGGTTTAAGAGAAAAGAAATGTCAAATACTATTATTAATTCGAACCAATATAATATATATATGGTATATATGGTTTTCCTTCGATTTTACTCTGTTATTTCAGTTTCATTTTGAAAATCGTCAATAAATAACGCGTTTCAAAGGTAAATCCACTGGGTTTTTCCTAACATGAAATCCAAAAGAATACTTTTCTCATCGATGACACCTCGTATACGTAGCTATATATATATATATATATATATATATATATATATATATATATATATATATATATATATATAGAGAGAGAGAGAGAGAGAGAGAGAGAGATACCTACATACATATATATAATATCGGAGATTACGATACCCTCTGGCCGAAATCCTTGAAGTTATTTTATACGACAGCTTAATACATTTACGATGTAACCCCAGTGGCTTAGATGCAAATTTATCGAATAATTCTACTAACACGTACGTAGTAGTAGAAATTTATGCGAGTATAAGTACGAGTCTCTCTGTTGTATGCGAACGAACGAGAGACGTAGGTATAATCTTACGACGATCTCTGGCGATCTCTTTCCAAACTTTCATCCTTAGCTAAAATAAATGTTTACCCTCGAGAATTTTTATACGTTTGAACATGCTCGTTCTCTCGTACGCTCTTCTTTTTTCATGTTTTTTTTTTTTTTTTACTTTTTTTTTTCTTTCTTTCTTTCTTTCTTTATTACCTTAAGGTGGTAAACTTTCAGAAGATATTACATATAATTCTCTATAGGATATCTCGTTTTATCGAAGTAAGGAAAACTAAGTATAAGTAGGTACTCGCTTAGATGTCTATTAATAAAAAAATTAATATGTTCCCGCGTATACTATACGATGAAAAAATTATTTTAGATCATAGACGATTATATTTCGAACGTTCGAAATTTACAGAAAGTAAATCGAAAAATCTACACTGGATATCCTCCTTTTATCTTTCCGCGCAAATAAAGCCATTCGGTAGTAACGAAGCGTCTAGCATAGCACGACCAAACATTTCGATGCGGTAGAAAGCAATCGTGTTTGCCAGCAAGGCAATAGCAACTGCAGCAACAGCAAAAGCAGCAATAGCAGCAGCAGTAACAACAATAACAACAATAACAACAACAACAACAACAGCAACAAGAACTAGACTTTCGTCGTTGAAATGTTCAACGGGGAAAACGAAATAACCTGTGAATATTTTTTTGAATCAAATTTCTTCTGGCAATGTTAAACTCTGAACGTTTGATTGCACGTACAAACACACAAAAATATAACACGCGTGAGGTACATTTATACGCTCCAATTCGTACTTTATATATATATATATATATTTTTTTTTTTTATTATATACGATATAAGTTTATTCCCAGTTTACGGAATACAATTTAACCGAATTGGGAAAATTTTGAAATAATAAGAGAAGAATAAAAAACAAAAAAAATCGTGCGAGATAAATTTAATCTCAATTTTGGCTATAATCTTCGTCACTTTTCAAAATGAAAACGATTTCGTCATTTATATGAAAGAAATGAAAATACTTTTTTTCTTTTCTTATATTAAAATCCAAACGTTTCGAGCGATTTCAGCGATCGCTAAAAATTTATGTCACCAAGTTATAGCGCATTCCAGTTTCGCTACATAAATTTCCATGTAAATTCGATGCTCCCATCTCGCCCCACCCCACCCCATCCACCTAACTTCTTCCCACCCCCTCTATCCGCCATACTTTTCCTCGGCCCTCACGAATGCTAATCAGAATGCTCTCGCGTGCAGAGACTACGAACATTTTTAAATCCCGAAGGTGCAGTCGTCATACATAGAATTCTAATACCTACGTGTATCTATACGATATGGTATATAATATTCCAATCGAACTATCACGAGACCTCGTGAAAGATATAAAAGATAGTGGCTTTCTTTTTTTTTTTTTTTTTATTATTTTTTCGTTTAAATTGATCAAATATTTTATTAACTGCCTGATCCATTTTCCTCTGCTTTTCTTCTTTCATATATATATATATATATATATGTGTGTGTGTATATGTATATATATATATATGTGTGTGTGTATGTGTGTGAGTGTATATATGTATATACAGGTTATTATCGTTAATGATATTATCTTTTTTTCTTTCGAAATACTCAAAATACATTTAACAATATTTTTCTTTTATCAAAATTTATGTGCAAACATACGAATGCCATTTATTCGACCAAACATTTATACGTTCGATTCGATGTTTAGTTTTGATAATAGAC
>OU964970.1:6443974-6453974 GCA_918808275.2 Dolichovespula sylvestris | reverse complement strand
GGAAGGAAGGAAGAAAAGCAAAGGGGGTAAAAAATATTCTTCGTGTAAAGCTCATACATATGTATGTACATACGTATGTATGTATCATTCGAAATATATCTAAACCAGAGGAAAATCGTGAAGATGCTTGGGAGTACTTCAAGACGGCACGGGGGGGCTTTTAAATTGATCGAATTTACGCGCGGCGCGAGCTAAGCTACGCCTTTCAGACGAGACTATTGATTTTCGTTGCTTTCCTTTATACGAACGCCCTTATACCTTCTACGTCTCACTCCCTTCCCTCTCAATTCCCTTCTCCTCTCTATTCCCTCAAACCCCTTATCACCTACACCCCCCTACCCACCCATTTTCAACCTTCTCTCAATTTTACTCTCTCTCTTTCTCTCTCTCTCTCTCTCTTCTCTCTATATATATATATATATATATATATATATATATATATATGTATGTATGTATGTATGTATGTATGTATGTATGTATGTATATATGTATGTAGATGTCTATCTATATCTCTGTCTCTATCTTTCTATCTATCTATCCATCTATCTATCTCTCTCATTCTCTCTCAGACTACGCCATCCTGATATTTCGAATGTCCGTTAGTATTTGGGAACTAAATACGAAGTTCTCGTAGAAAGGGAGAATTTCGCTTATGAAAGCGACGTGCCAGAGTAAGGTCCACCAAGAGTCCCAAACGCACGGTTATATTCTCGAAACTATGTGGGTGTTTTTGCGTGTGGGTGTGTTTATATATGTATATGTATGTATGTATATATATATATATATATATCTACATCGAAGAAAACACTGCTATGCTGACCATGTGTTCCGCCATTCAACAATCCACCTCTGGCGTTAGGGTTTCTGTGTGAACAACGAGATCTAAACACGATGTCAGAGCTTTCGTTAAACGAACTCGTACCCGAAATTGTGACCCGTAACTTCTACGAGTTCGACAATTTCCACTTATATGTTATCGATTAATCGAAACTTAGTATATTAACCTGTCATTAAAGAAAGAAAAAATAAGTAAATAAATAAATAAGTAATAATAACGATCGTCCAAACATTCATATATATCTCCAGTGGTTATTTTGATAATTTTGTTGAATGTCTTTTGAAGAAAGAGATTAAATGAGAGAGCGAGAGAGAGAGAGAGAGAGAGAGAAAGTCAAATAAAACTTGCAGATCGATCGACGATGTTTGGACAATTTAAGGCTAGCTTCGAAACTAGATCGCGAAATACGAAGGAACTTGCAGATATTCTGACCGAGAACCACCCAACCAACATCAAACCTAAGAACATACATATTTGCGAAGTCTTTGACTAGGGGCGATGCTACAACGCGACTTAACGAGCGTCTATTTACCAAAAGTCTTTAACGCTATTAACCAGGAATATTCTTATTAGGTTATATACCTGTTTACATGTCTTCTCTATTTATTTTTTCTTTACTTCTTTTTTTAAACACACGCGCATATAATCTCCTCTAAATATCTACGATCAGAAAATTGGAACGACGGGTATAGTTTGTCAGAATTAATCAATCCTATTAACCAAGAATGTTTTCTTTATATCTTTCTTTCTTTTCTTTCTTTTATTTTTTTTTTTTGTTTATTTCTTTTTATTTTTGACAATCACTCTCGAGGTACTCGAAAATTAAAACGATAAAAATCGCGAGTCTGTCTCGCGATTAACAATTAATCTTATCATTCGCGAGTATTTCTTTTCTTTTCTATTACTTTTCGTTTGTTCTTTCTTTTTTATTTTTTTTTTTTTTTTTTTTTTTTATTTTATTACAATCTTTTCCGAGTTTCTCCTTCGATCGGAATTAGTACGTTGTAAATCACGAATTTGTTGGAATTAATCGATAATGAAACGTTCAAATAGAGGAATGATTTATTCGATTGCTACCGAAAACCGAACTGAGATTACAACAAAGAGCCCGAGAGTCGAAAGGCAACCCTTCACCGAATCAAACTACGATCTTACGAACGCAGGTCACGATTTATCGTCGCTCTGGTGACAGAACTTCGTTATCCTTCCATCACCTTCCAAAGGTGTTAGTGCGATTGTAAGAAGGACGGATAGATATTCGACGCCGAGAGGATGAGTAACAAGTGTAAAAACGATTGATCGGAGTGAAACAAACAAATAAACAAAGCAAAATAAAATAAGATAAAATAAATTAAAAGAAAAGAAAAGAAAAAAGAAGAAGATGAAGAAGAGAGGGAGAAACAAGAGAGGAGAGCATTTCGGAGAATAAATCATTTTCGCGTCGAATCGATCGATTAAAAATTTCCTTCTAACTTTCCACGTTCGATGTCTTAATCCCGTTCGCCCTCTCCCTCTGGAAATGTAAAGGCGGAGGAAAAAGAGAGTGTGCGAGGACCATCGAGGGATTTACGAGCTGCGGGAATCGCATGGGTGAAAATTTCAAACGGCGTAAGCGCTCACGTGACCACCATACCTCTTTCTTTCTTTCTCTCTCTTTCTCGCATACACACACACACACACACACACACACACACACTTTACTCGTGATACAGAGTTACACTTTGACCGGTGTACCGTTGAAAAATGTCCGGACCCGATCGTTCGAAAGAGCAAAAGAAGAATCCTCTGCGCGAATCCTGATACCGAAAAATATCGACCACCTTATAACCCGACGAACGTACTTCGATCCTTTCTTTGAAATGATCGATCATTTCTTGACTCTCTATTCCTTTTTTCCCTTCGTCTCGTTCGCGATATCCTTTCGATTTTTTGTATAAAAAAAAAAAAAAAGAAAAGAAAAGGAAAGGAAAGAAAAGAGAAAAAAGAATTGTTTACGTAACGATTAGGTTTTAAAAATAAAAAGAAAGGAGAAGAGAGAGAGAGAGAGAGAGAGAGAGAGAGAGAGAGAGAGAGAGAGAGAGAGAGAGAGAGAGAGAGAGAGAGACTGAAATCGTTTATTTTTTCAAGTCGTCCTTTCGTCACGAGCTCTGACCTCGCACAGTGTAAATTGGCATCGACGACAACGAGAAAAAGAGAGAAAGAGAGAGCAAGAGAGAGAGAGAGAGAGAGAGAGAGAGAGAGGACCAGTGACTCTCGTTAATTTCCCGAGGGTAACTCTCAAAACATCGAACCTACCTTCTCTCTCTCGTCATTTACATTCCACTGACATAGGTACATACATACATACATACATACATACATACCTTCGTTAAGCTCAAAGAATCTTTCTTTTCTTTAAACGTATTTTTTATTACGTTACGTATATCGCGCGTTCGTATACGTTTAATATACCCAGAAGAGAAAGGAATTACAATGGTTTTCCTGTTTTCAAAACGAAAGAAATAAATAAAGAATAGGAAGTAATGGAACGAGGAAGGATGGAAAACATTCGTCATCGTTCCTACGGATCGGTTTCATAAAGTTATTTCTCCTTCTTTTTCTCTACTTTTTGGCACGACAGCCATGTAATAAAAGGTTCAGTCGGGAACATTTATCAAAAAAGGATTTCTGCGGGAACGTTCGGTTGTTGGGATACGCCAATGTACTTTTGTGAAATCTCATTCATTAGATGCAACAGCTACATGGATAAAAATAGAAAGAGAGAGAGAGAGAGAGAGAGAGAGAAAGATTACTCTTGATTGATCGATTGTTCTTACAACGATTTCTACGTATAACGATTCGACGAGTAAGTATGATTTGTAAAAAAGAAAAAAGGATAAAAAAGAAAAGTAAAGGAAAGGGAAAAAAGGCAAATGAGATGATCTTTTCCTTGTAAGATTTTCTCCTCGCAATCACTCCAACTACCTTTTTATTTCCCTCTTGAAACCTTGTCAGAATAAAGGAATGGAATGAAGAATGAAGGATCATTTCTTCGAGAAAGGAGACTCGACAAATTGCAGGAAGTATTTCGACGTCGTGTAACGACCGTAATACGTCAGAATAACGATACACTTTCTTACTCGATCCGTTTATTGACCAAGACGTTTCAATAAGAAATCGAATAATATTTCTCAAGAGGTAACTAGTTATATATATATATATATATATATATATATATATATATATATACACCCACAAATATATCAGACCACTGTTAAATGGGAATATAAAATTTTTCGAAAGCAAAAAACAAAATCAAATATATATTTTCTTTACTTGTTCGCAATAAATTCCTTCCTCCTCATTCTTCGTTAAAAAAAAAAAAAAAGAAAAAAGAAAAAAAAAACGACCGTCTTATCTTCGTCTTCTTTCGAAGAAAGAAAAAAAAATCATACGTACATGTCTCATCGGTACCAACGGATCTGACGTTAGACTGATGACAACGCGAAATATTCTCGCATTGTTGAACTACATCAAAGATCATTCGAGAAGATCGTTGAAGATGGTACGCGATTAAAGGAAATTGAACGTCGCAGTGGTTAGCGATTCAAATTGAATTTTCATTGAAACGTAGTAGTAGTAGTAGTAGTAGTAGTAGTGGTGGTACTGGTGGGGTGGTTGTGGTAGTTGTACTAGTAGTAGTAGCTGTAGTAATCTCTTTAACGTTTCTAAGGAATTCGAAAATGAAGATCCAAAGGGATAATCGATAAGTTTGCTATTTGAAAGTTAATTCTAAAAGAAAAATTGGAAGTCCTTCCATCGTGTTAATCAACAAATTATTTCGCTTATGATAATATTCGATAGTTAAGTAAATCTTCTTTTTTTTCTTGTATCTTTTGTACACGCATCGACGATAAAGAAAAAAAAGGAACGAAGGAGGAGAAAAGGAAGGAGAGGAGGAGGAGGAGGAGGAGGAGGAGGAGGAGGAGGAGAGAGAAGGTAAAGGGGAACGCGAGCGTATAGGACGGGGTCCTCGTTATGATTCGTATTCGTGTAAGTTGATTTGAAAAATACACAAAGTACTGATTGCGAGTAAATCCGATTAAGCGTAGTCGCGCAACGTCGACGGAGACGGGCGTTTTTCATTCGCGTAGAATGCACGATTGTCGCGCGGCACCTCCTTCCTCCTCCTTCTCCTCCTCCTCCAGTCCTTCTCTCTCTCTCTCTCTCTCTTTTCCATCCCCTCATCGTTTCCGTTTCCTTCCCTCTTTAAATTCGTTCTTCACTTTTCCAGTCGCACCTTCATTAGCGCACCGAGAATAGAGCAACGTGAACTCGGTTGCTCGATTGCAAAAAATATCATCCTCGTAGATGATTCCATCGGCCTTTTAAAAGATCTCTCTCTCTCTCTCTCTCTCTCTCTCTCTCTCTCTCTCTCTCTCTCTCTCTCTCTCTTCTTCTTCTTCTCCTTCGCACTTACTCCCAATATTCATCTTTCGCTCTTTAATCTTTCAATCAGTCACGCGATCAAAGAAAAAACCAATGGTAAATGAAATATCGAAGAAATTAAAAGGGATCCCTATATCGAAAAGTTGTTTATTAAGAAAGAAAAGAAACGCAGGGCTAAAAGGTAAAGTTTGTGTCACGTAAAACGACGGACTAACCTTCGAACGAAGTCGGCGCTGATGGTGGTCGACATTTTCGCTCCCTCGCGTACGTGCTAGGGACGTGACGTAGATATTCTTGAAGAAAATGAAAAAGAAGAAGAAGAAGAAGAAGAAGAACAGATAAGAGAATAAAAAAAGGAAACTTCTCTTACTGCAATTAAGCTAATAATGGATGGGCCGAGAATGGTTGTGGCAAATGGCGAAAGACCCAATAAAACTTCGAAGATCGTAAGGCCTAAGGGAGGATTACCTACACCCAATTTGTATGGCTAACCTTTTCTCTCTCTCTCTCTCTCTCTCTTTCCCCCTCTCCTCTTTCTCTTTCCAGCTTTCTTCTTCTTCCTCCCTCCGTTTTCAAAACTACACAAACGCACACACACACACACACACACACACATATATATATATATATATATATATACATCAACACGAAGTAATCGTTTAATGTCACGTACATGTCCTGCCCGATACAGAATGATTTATAGCACGGATATTGGAGAAACTATCGGCAGCTCGGCTGCTCGGCACTATGTTCGATTAAATATGAGAGAAGTTCGATCGCGAGAGATACACCAGAATGAGGAGGGTTATTGCTCACCAATGAAATGCTCCTTGGTGATCTAGAATTTCTCTTCCAATTACGATTTTCTACCGTTCTATCTTTTTCTTTTCTACTTTTACTCTTTCTTCCTTCTTCTTCTTCTTCTTCTTCTTCCCTTTCTTTTTCTTTATTCTGTCTCCCCTTCCCTTTCTTCTTTTTTCTTTCTTCTTCCTTCTTTTCTTTTTCTATATAGCCCGGTCGTGAAAACTTCGTTAACGACGCTTCAGACGAACTGTTATCTCGTTACGGAATGAAACGAAGTCGAAAGATCTGTTCGCTAAACGTAGTCTACGTTTACAGTGATTTCTACAACTTTTCCACTTGTTCAATTTCGATGTAATATAACCAAGAGAAAAAAAGTTTCATATATATAGATCAAATACATATATATATATATATATATATATATATATATATATATATCCTGAGTATAAGGAGATAGATAATTGATAGGAACGTCAGGATTGCTATGTCATATCGTTCGAACTACGTTGTTATATCGGCCGATCGATAGATAACGAATAACCGCTACTATATGTCCCTTCGCTACGAGAAAATTTCTCAGCAATTTCCGCAAATATTCGATCGTTCGTCGTAGCCCCAACGCTTTGATCATCACGAACTTCCTACGAGATACCTATTAACAGTTTCCAAACTTTCTAATTTGCGAAAATTTGTCTCGAATTATTAGACTCGAGTTCACGGGAGTAAGTGGGTGGGGGAGGGGGGGCTTCGTTGTTAGAAAAGAAAGGAAGCAAAAAGAATTATGTAAAAAAAAAAAAAAAAGAGAAAAGAAAAATTTTAAAACGGAAAAAGAAAAAGAACAAATAGAAAGAGGAGGAGGAAGAATGATGGGGGTTCGTTCAAACGGGGTTTTTTTTTTTGAGGGGGTGGGAATGTGAGGGAGGGATTTCACCCGAAGGGTTCGCGTTTGAAGACGTTGTTTTATTCGACCGATGCCGTAAGAAAAATCAATAACCGAATGAATACCGTGAATAGATGCCGCGTGAACCGATGGCGAAGTGAAGCGAACTAAAGTGAGGTAAAGCGAGGCAACATCAATCATCGAGTGTTTGCAACCAACGTACCTCTCCCATTACCTACGAATTTCTAACGACGGAATGAGGGTTACCTCGATTTTCTCAAATCGCCCCGACCCACCCCCCGGAGAAGGAACTTTTACAAGGTTTGGTGTTTAACAACGGCCGATATTCCGTGTACGTTATAACTTATAAGAATTTCATCTCGCGGAATTTTAAACGAAAATAACGAATCTTTTGGCATAAGGCGATGAACTTTGAACATTATTTTATTTTGTTTTATTTTGTTTATTTTTATTTTTATTGTCTTCCTTTTCTGTTACCTTCGCGTTCACGGTTTATAGACCGACAACGAATTTTTTTTTACGTTAAAAGCATGCAAGCAAGCATGCAAGTAGGCAGGCTGGCAGGCTGGCAAGCAAGCAAGCAAGCAAGCAAGCCGTTAGACGTTAAATGCCATGGTCGACGTCCTCGACTTTCACGGATTAGCAAGGTGCTTCAAAGGCGATGTTTCCAAGAACAATGGGCATCGGATTAACGGGCTTCGGTGCCGGGCATCTCCTGGCTCCACGTGTTAGGAACCGACGAAGCATTGTAGAGTGATTAACGCGACACCGTCGCTTCCATGCTTCGTTCGCACGTTTGCCTAACCTCCGAGGCATGCGATACTAACAGATGCGTCGATGGGCGGCGACGCGTCGAATTCAACCCCAGATAAATACAAGTCCGTACAAAGTCGATTGCGATATCTTTAATGCGCAAGGGATAATCGTATATCGTTGATGAGTGATTTGTCTTGATTTTTTTTTTTTTTGATTTGTCTTCTAATTCGTTTTCATTTTTCTCTATTTTTTTCTTCTTCCTTTTTTTTTTTTTTTATATATATAATACGACGTGTGATATGCTCTATGAGCGTTAAAATAATAATGCATTCGACGACAGGCTTCGGGTTAAAATGTTTCTCGTGGTAACGCTTAGACGTACAGTGAAACTCTTCCCCCATTTACGTCATCGATCGTTTAAAGGGATAGGGGGGAGGAGGAGGAGAAGGAGGAGGGAAGCGGGTAAGGGGTCATGCGAAAACACGTATCGCTCTTCGACGGCGATTGCTTTGAAAGTTGAGACATCATCATTCGACGAGCTTGGAGTAAGCTTATTTCTCTTCTTACTCGTCCTTTGATTAAACAAAATTGTCAGGCTAGAAATATACTCGATTTCGATCGGCAATTGTTAATTAAGTTGAGCTCGATTGCATCGGCGAAAATTTGTTTAAAATAATACAAGAAATAGATAAATAAATAAAAATAAATAAACAAAATGAGAAAAGAAACAAAGAATATCCCGAGATTTCTTAAATTTCCTTAAAGTAATTTCTCTGAACCTGAGAATGGATACTTTATAAATATATATTATACATATGTAACGGAGGTAAATCCGTGCGTCTGTTATCAAAATAGAAACTACGCTAGGGCTTCGGTAACGTATTCATTATCGTTACTCTTCGAAATGCGAACGCTTCTCCCGCTTAACCGCTATCTACAACGTGCAACTATTACAAATTCTAGCTAGTTGCAATACGTCGCCTGTATAAATCATCCAAAATTGATATGCCATCATTGTGTTGCCCATCCAACTGGGAAATAGATCAATATTATCCGATATACATGGTTGAGAAGACGTACGGGATTTTACGATTTCCCAAGTTAAACATTTTTCCGAACGATCTTCCATATTCGTTCGTTTTGCGCCCCCATCAAATATTATTATATCAAATATTATTAAATCAAATATTATTACATCAAATATTATTAGATAAGAAATAAAAATAAAAATAAAAATAAAAATAAAAATAAAATAAAAGTAAGAAACGAATGTCGATACAAAAATACATAAGAAATAATTTCCATCTTAATATACGTAGAGTGGATATGCGATGTATCTAATGGAAAAAAAAAAAAAAAAAAATTCTATGAAAATATGGAAAATACGATTGGACAGACACGCGCGCGCGTTTCGCTTGTCCCAGCTTTTCCCCTTGGAAAATGATTTGCTAGGAATAAAGCGGGTGGAAGCATAGTCAGCGATGGGGTGGACAGATAAAAATGGACTCCGTGCGAACTGGAGGCGAGCCGTTGAACAAAAAATGAAGAACCAAGCTTGCCAAGGCGCGTTTTACTCTCTGTTAAAGTAACAGATATATATATATATATATATATATATATATATGTATGCGGGGAAGCACTAACTTTAATGATTTATGTTGCAAATGTAACAAGTCTCCCACATTTTTGATCTTATTTTCTAACATGCTTGTTGCCGCCCGATGCCATTTTATATATACTTCGCGACTCTTCCGTGTAGATTATAGCAAGCTGACCGAACTAAAAAACTTATCGTTTCGTAGCGATAAGAAAGGGGGAAACGACCGAGTTTCACTTCGGTGTACTAACTCAAAAAAAAACTTTACCGGAAGATCGCGAAAGTATATTTCGTAATGTTGGAAGTAAAAGTATGGTACTTTCAAACATTATTCATTAATTATTCTACTTTTTCTACTTTTAATGCCAGTAAGTTATTATTAATATGGTAGACAAGTCTACTTTTCAACTTTACTTTTCTCGATCGATTTACCAACTACGTAACCGATCAAATAATAAACCCTTTAGACGCTTCCATTCGACGTTCAAATAAAATAAATGATATACAACGTACACACACACACACACACACACACACACACATCCGTCTCTCTGTAGAGAAAAAAATGCTAAGAGGGTGACTATTAAATAATTTTCAAAGTTTTCATTAACCGTAGATACGTCGATTAGATGGCTGGCTTATGAAGGTAAATGTAATTAAATGGAATAGCTTGTCG
>OU964970.1:6423974-6438974 GCA_918808275.2 Dolichovespula sylvestris | reverse complement strand
AGAGAGAGAGAGAGAGAGAGTGAATGAGTGAATGAAAGAGAAAGAAGGTATAAGAGAAAAGAGGAGACAGACTCGTGCCAAGGGTAACTGCCCTCCTGTGTTTATTACGATCCACTTTGTAAAGCCCACTTTAAATGTAAATAACGCTGGAGTCCTCTCAGTGGAGGCGGAAGTTTGCACGTTTGAAACGGCCGTCGAATCGACCCGCTATCTCTCTCTCTTTCTCTCTCTCTCTCTCTCTCTCTCTCTCTCTCTCTCTCTTCTCTTCTCTTTGCTTTTTGTGTCTTCTTTTTCGCATTCCACCAACTCTTCCCTTGATTCTTTGTCCCATTATTTTACTTTTCTTTTTATTCGCCCCCATTCATTCCTCTTTTTATTCTCTCTTTCTTTGCTTTTTTTCTTCTCTATCTTTTTCCTTTTTTTTTTTCTTTTTTCTTTTTCAATCCAGATCTATACTCAACGTCGTTCAGAGAAAGCAGAATTTATCCAATTAATACGTCCCTTCGATTTTAATCGCAAAGACCATTCCCGATAACGTCGATCGGCGTCTTGCGGGAAAAAAACAAATTTCTTTCCTTTTCTGTTCCTTTTTTCCTCCCCACCGCCCTTGTTACTTCGTTCCACTTCCTTTGTCCTTTAATTCCTCTCTCCCATTTTTTTTTCTATTTTTTTTTTCTTTTTTCTTTTTTTTTTTTTTCTTATACCTTTACCTCACGACTTTTATTTTATTAATCACGAAACGTCGTCGCCCTATAACCACCCTAACGTTTCTTTTACGATCGGTCAAGCGTGTTCTTAAACGAACGACTCCCGAAAGAGCAAAAGTTCGTTGTAGTTCGACGAGTCAACGAGTTTGCGAATTCGCCGTCCCGGCCTTTATCCCGTGGGATTTCGAGAAGCGCGCACACCGGGAAACGAGAAAACGTTCTTAAACCAAAGCCAACGACGAACTCGATACCCTTTTCAATACTAACTATTATCTATACTAAACTTTATAAATATGTGTGTGCGTGTGTTCGCGCGTGTATACGTACGTTTGTACGATATATAAACCATCGTACGTTTAAAGGAAATAAAGTGACAATGAAGGATGACGTAAATGTGATATTAACGTATTAATGTATGTAAATGAAGGCAAATAAAAATGAAAAACGTTTATTTAAACGAACCCTCCGCCCCTACCAACCCTCCCACTACCCGTGCCCCTCAGATTTTCTTTCGGCAAAAGTAATTTAACATCTGGCAGCATATCTATCGTGGTCGTAAGTCGAACTCAGAAATGACGAAGAAGTTTCATCGAAGTTACGAGACTCCGAGGATTCGCGTCCAAGCTTTAAAACTTTCCTCTTCCCACAGGCACCGTTTCGAAAGGATTCGTACGAACTGCTTGACGGTTGCTTGGTTTCTTGGTTGCTTGGTTGCTTGGTTGGTTGGTTGGTTGGTTGCATGCTTGCTTGCTCGCTCGCTTGCTTAGCATGGTTCGTTGGTAAGTTTCTCCGCGAGCTCGAAATTCGCGCCTTCGGTCGTGACAAGTCGATGTAGAGGTGGAAATGAAGGGGCGGGGGTGAGAGGGTGAGGTTAGGGGTCGAGGGAGAAGGGAGCGAGAACAAGCGACTACAAGGATTCCGCGGAAAATCCGGGAAACGCGGAATCTCGCCATTCGGAAAATTGCAACGTCGTTTGCAATTCTATTCTCGAACATTTTTCAATAGTCCAAAGGAGAGAGAGAGAGAGAGAGATCTCTCTCTCTCTCTCTCTCTCTTCCCGTTTCCCTTTAAACTGCGAAAATCGTGCCAGTCGGACGTTATTTTTGCCCGTACGTTTGCAAAACAGTTAAGAGGAAGAACCCTCCCATCCCCAACCTCATCCTCAACCCTTAAAAGAAAAAAAAAAGCAGAAGGAAGGGAGAAAAAAAGAAGAAAGAAAGAAAGAAAGAAAGAAAAGAGAAAGGAAGAAAAATTCTTTTCAGCAACAAAGAATGCGGCAAGCACCTTTCCGACCGATTGCAGAGAAAAAAGAAAAGAAAAGAAAAAAAGAAAAAAAAAAAAACAGTTTTCCGTACGGACGAACTGTGAGAAAAGAGAGAGAGAGAGAGAAAAAGAGAGGAAAAAAAGGGAGATTCCTGCGATTGGATACGGTTGGTTCTACTTGCAAGTCCTACTTGCTGGCCGCATTCCTACGGGAATGGAACTCCTTCTTTTTATACGGTTCTCTCGTAGATACGCGAAAGACTGAATTATTAAGTAAATAAAAAGTCGCCAGTTCGATCGCGTTAAAAGCACCGTCCGAGTGTTTCTCTCTCTCTCTCTCTCTCTCTCTCTCTCTCTCTCTCTCTCTCTCTCTCCCCATCCCTCCCTCCCACCCTCTTCGGGCATCGAAGAATCCGAAAGTACATTACTTAAAGAAAGCAAAGTACATTTTGTAAGCCCCGACGAAATCCATGCGCAAACTCGAATAACGTAAAAACCTCTTTGTCTTGTGACAATAAATTAAATCGATTTTTCTTTCCATCCCTCTTCTTTTTTTCGTCATTCGTATAAATTCTTCATTTCGTTCTCTTTTTCTCTCTCTCTCTCTTTCTGTTTTTGTTTTTTGTTTTTGTTTATTTGTTTTTATCGAAAAGCTTTCCACACACACACACACACACACACACACACACACACACACACACACACACACACACACACACACACACGTCGTACGTATAATACAGTAATCGAGCATACGTAATGTCTTATCTAAATTTATTTACTCCTTTCACGATATTAAACGATTAAACGTTTAACCCCTGTTAAACATAACCCTCTGTTACTTTTTATAACATCATCTTATCTTTTCTTTCCTTCTCTCTCTCTCTCTCTCTCTCTCTCTCTCTCTCTCTCTCTCTCTCTCTTTCTTTCTTTCCTCCAAGCTCGAGCTTAACTCGAAAGACCAAGGAATTTTCCTCCTCGTCCTCCGAACTCACCTTAGCCGCAGCTTTTTTTTCCTTCCTCCTCTCTCCTTTTTTTTTCCCTTTTCCTTTCTTTTCTTCCCTCTTCCTTCTCTTTTCTACGGTGTAATAACTTTATAAGCAAGGGCAGAAAGCCGGGAGCTCTTGCCGACGAATCTACTTAATTAAAAAGATACCGAGTGTGCGGCGGCCGCTATCGCGTTGGAGATATTATGAATGAAAAATAAATTACCGCGAGTTGCTACCGGCGTAAGAATTTAAACGAAATCGTTTCGAATAATCTTTCATCTTTTCTTTATTTCCCTTCCTCCCCCCGCTCGCCGTCTCGAAGCTTGTTCGAGATCCGGTAAAACGTACGGTATGTTATATGGTATATCATGATAGCATTGAACTCTACACTTTTTCTTCCTTCCTTTTCTTTTCTATTTTTCTTCTTTCATTTCTTTTTTTTCTTTTTCTTTTAATAATAAAATTTCGACGCAAGCGTATCATCTTTCGTAACATCTTAATTATCTATACGATCGCAAATTAAATTACTTACGCGTTAATCTTGTAAGAACAAACTGACATGAGTGAAACATTTTGAAGATGGAAGAGACGTGTAAGTAGATCGATCGTATGTTCTACGAGAGATTGATTAGAACGTGAGTCTTACGACCGTTTAGACTAGAAACATCTGCTCGTCTTGCTATCTCTCCCTCCCCCCCCCCCTCTCTCTCTATGTTTGTTTGTGTGTGTTTCTCACTCTCCTCACACAAGCAAGCATCGTAGTATATAGGAAACCAGCAGAAATCTACAGAACGAAATTGCCCTACTCCCAGAGAAATTTGTCCTCTCTCTCTCTCTCTCTCTCTCTCTCTCTCTCTCTCTCTCTCTCTCTCTCTCTGTGTGTCGCTGTCGCTTTGCTTCTCTCTTTGCCTTCTTGCATGAACTTCAAGACAAGCTTGGAACGATTATCGTGATATCGCAGCACTAGTTTCGTCCTCCTACTTTGTACAGATATACATACATGCATATAATACATCCCTGAAGCAAGACGCAACGGGAAAATTTAGGTGATAAGAATATATATATATATATATATATATATATATATATCCCTCTGCAATCATTAACGATCGTAGTTTAAAACTAAAGCGACCGAAAGTTTTCATGTCGGTCGTTAACCATTTATTTGTTCTATTTTTTTTTTCCTATATTTACATAACTCGAGTTAATCAAGTTGATGCATCATATATATATATATATATATATATATATATATATATATATATACGTAAAAGTTAATAGAAATAAAAACAATGAAAAAATCATTTTCAGATGAACGTTCAGATTCAAAGATTTGTAAAAAAAAAAAAGAAAGAAACAGAGAAAGAGACAGAGAGAGAGAGAGAGAGAGAGAGAGAGAGAGAGAGAGAGGCAGAAAACCGTATAAAATTGTTACCAGAAAATCAATGAAACTGGGCTACGTTCCGTAGTGCCGAGTATAAAACTGTACATCCCGCATTTACTAATTAAATCAACCGCTAAATATAACGGTAAAATTCATTGGCCATACTCTACGCAAATATGCTCTTTGCCGGGGGGCAGATAATATCGGTAATTCCATACACGTTCTAACGTAACGTAACTTTGCGCGGAGTTCATTTTACGTGATTAAGTTAACGTTGACGTTAATGGAAAAATTTGTTATACCTACTGACTCAACGGATATATGGAAAAATACTAAAAACTAAACTAATTTCGACGTGACCTATGAAATGGAGCTATTTTATCCGAAAATGGTTCAGAAGCTACAAAAATAAAAAAGAAATAAATAAATAAAGAAAAGAGAGAAAGAGAAATAAAAAAAGAAACAAAACGATGGCACTCGCCTATTACTATGAAATAAAAAGAATATCAACTTACGCAACATAATTGTATACCGCTAAGTATGTTAATTTCATTAATAACAACAACAACAACAACAACAATAATGATGATAATAATAATAATAATAATAATAATAATAATAAATAAATAAATAAATAAATAAAAACCTGATCGGGTTTAAAAAAAGAAGACGTGCAAACGGTGGCAAACGCATAATACATAACCGTACGATCGCAAAAAAAAATGGGAAGAAAAATTCGACGTTACGTATCGCACGATATCGAGTTACACTCCTTTGAGTGGAGTAGCAGCACATCATAGGTCGGTAACAAGATAGCGAATGAAACAAAAAAAAAAACAGAAAGAAAAAAAAAATAAAAATTCGTAGTCCGTCCAGCAATTGTGAACAAGGTGTGTGTGTGTGTGTGTGTGTGTGTGTGTGACGTTAACCCCCCTTTGAAAGAGTTTTTACCCATTCCCCTAGGTCCTTCTCGAAAAGGCCCATTCCGTCCTCTCCACCGTAACGGTTCCCCGACGAGCTTTTATAATTAGTAGCCAGAACGAAGGAACGGAATAAGAGAGTTCTAATGCCAACTGGAATTACGTGTACCCAGTTGGCCGGACAGAGATGGACAGACGGCTATTGGGATTTTCTGGCATCGTTCTGGTTGCCATTGGAACGCGAGGAACTGGAAAGAGCGTAGTAATGGTAGAAACGAAGGCGACAGCGGGAGAGGATGAACCAACGTACCCTATACCACCACCACCACCACCACCACCACCACCACCATCACCACCAGCCCATCCCAGTAGAAGGAAAAAGCGGTTAGTGGGAGTAAATGACGAAGGGTTGAACAACGCGCGAGCGCATGAGAGAGAAAACTGCCGCTGGACATAGTGGCTCTCTTTGTTGTACGGCCCAGTTCTGCCAACGTATAATGCTACTGAACGTGTCGAGCTTGGAGCTTTATGGAAGGAGTAAAAGAGAGATAGATAGATAGAGAGAGAGAGAGAGAGAGAGAGAGAGAGAGAGAGAGAGAAAGCATTAGATATGCTATGTTACACCACTTCCAACACGTCCGATCCGTCGGTGTACTTTAAATTAGACGAGTTCCCCGCGTTTGCCGCGCATTCACCGGCACGTAGTACGTACGAGACTACATTATGTAGCGTAGTTTACTAGATTAACGGACTTGGAGTAACTATCCCCCTTCTTCTCCTTCTTCCCCTTCTATCTTCGTAATCTCAACCTATCTTGTCCCTTTATTCCTTTCATCCCTCACACCTGGATCAGTCGTATTCAGGGACATCTCATAAAGCAACGTGTATACCTTACTTAATGGATAAACCGCTTCTTTCATTATATTCCCTTGTTCGGTATTGTTTCTTTCATCGTCTTCTATTGTTTCTTATATTCGCGATACGCCAACGCGTCCTTTTTAATCTAATAATAACGACGTAATGTTTGTAATAATTGATTATCGAAGAGATATTTCTCCGGTTATTCTCAACCCCGTGACATAAATCTGAGAAATGATATACCCGTGCGATACCGAGTTGTACATTGTCTACAAGAAAATAGAGGGATCCTGTAATTGTGTCGTAGCGTAGGTGGGAATTACACGAGAACCTAAGTTTCTCGTCTGCATGCGCTACTGCGAATGAATCGGGGAGAGAAAGGGAATGAGAAAGATAGACAGAGACGGAGAAAAGGGAACGGGAATCGAGGTTGCCGTGCTCTAGTAGTATGGATTCTACCGCAAACACTTACAGACTGTAGTATTAATTACTGGCAAGGATCTAACGGTTTGAATTCTACTAACAAGTAAGTTTATTTCGTTATTAATACCCCAACGTTGTAGATCTTCGATGGTCTATCGGTATTATTTGTTCTCTCTCTCTCTCTCTCTTTCTCTCTCTCTCTCTCTCTCTTATGTATATCAAGTACCACCTTCGCGTATCGTATTGATAGCTCGAGTTACCAATAATATTATTCGATATTATTATCGATATTTTATACGTACCTCAATAGAATTCCGATATGAAGGATCGATTAAAATAATTTCGATCTCCATCTCCTTCCCGCTTAGCTCCTTCGATTCCTTTTTCTTTTTTTTTTTTCTCTTTCTATCTTTCTTTTTCTTTTGTTTTTTTCTTTCTTTTTTCTTTCTTTACCTTCGTCCCCTCCCACAAAACCCCTCCTATTCGTTCTAATTAAGATACCACCGCATCTGAATAAATATTTTCATTTCCAATTCCTTGTCCTTACGAAAGGACGACACACAAAGCTGATGAAGACGGGCGGAGGGAGCCGGGAATTGAGAGAGAGACAGAGAGAGAGAGAGAGAGAGAGAGAGAGAAAGCGACTATATCGAGTACTATTCCCGATATCCTTCTTCTTCTTTCTTCTTTCTATTATTTTCCT
Source organism: Dolichovespula sylvestris (assembly GCA_918808275.2). Taxonomy (NCBI): domain Eukaryota; kingdom Metazoa; phylum Arthropoda; class Insecta; order Hymenoptera; family Vespidae; genus Dolichovespula; species Dolichovespula sylvestris. Next base: position 6,431,727 of record OU964970.1, on the reverse strand, counting down.
CGGTTCGACGAAATTAGTCTGCGTCAATAATTGTCCTCTCTTTCTCTTTCTCTCTTTCTCTCTCTCTCTCTTCTCTCCCTCTCTCTCCTCTCTCTTTCTCTCTCTCTCTCACATCCCGGATTTCGATCAGAAACGGTTCGGCGAGTCTCCCATCGGTACTACCTTCCATCCGTGCGTTCCGACGTTCCGGAAATTATTTTATCCTCCTCCGCCCACCACCGCCATCACCATCACTACCACCCACTCATCTTCCCGCACATCCCATCCCATCCCATCCCTACGGTCTACTCTCCTGTCCTCGAGCCCAGAAACTCGACTTTCATTCCGTTCCATCCCTTCGATCTTCTCGCCACTGATCGCACGTTTCGTCCTAACTCCCGTCTCGCCACCCCCTCCTTGTCATTCCATCCCGTCCCGGTACACCAGGCACCATCTTTCCAATCGATTCCCCATTTCTTTTTGACTGAACGAAAAGACAATGGATCATTGTTGCTTTACGAACGTTATAGAGGAGTAGCACTCTCTCTCTCTCTCACGATCCTACGCGAAACGAATTTTTATAACGAAATAAATTCTTTTCCTCCCGCCCCTCCCCCGACTAGTCGAACGACCATATGAATATATATATATATATATATGTGTGTGTGTGTGTGTGTGTGTGTGTGTGTGTGTGTGTGTGTGTGTGTGTGTGTGTGTGTGTGTGTGTGTGTGTGTGTGTGTGTGGTGTAATAATGTAATATGAAATATATATATATATATATATTCCATTTTACTCGCGGGTGTGCGTGTGTGCGTGCGCGTATTGTTTATTTTTTTTTGTCTATCTAATTTAATTTTATACTTGACGAATAAACGATATCGATTGATTCGCGTATCTGCGGAGGTCGCTATGTCTGACCCTTAAGAAGCCACAAATCTCTCACGAATCACATTAGATCGGAATAAAACTGGGCCAGACCCAGACGTGATAATCTTTTATTTATTTATTTATTTATTTATTTATTTATTTAGATTGCCATTCTTACCGTTATCATTTGACCATTTTTAATCGATCTCGATAGGATCCACGAATTTTTAAATAGTTAAAATAATCGATAATCTAGCTTGCATATTTTTTTACTCTCTTTTCTTTTTGTTTTTTTTTTCTTTCTTTCCTTCTTTCTATTATACCCGTAGACAAATAAATGAATATAATTGTGATTTATAGTATCGTCCGTTGTTATCCTCCAAAGCGAGACGAATTGTGATAGATCAGTGATGATACATTTTTCAAGGCACACGTTGTTCTCCGACATTGATGAACGTATCGCTTCTCAAACTTTTTACGTTTTCCGCTAGCACAGTTTTTACCGTTTTCTTCGTTTTTTTTCTCTCTCTCCTTTTTTTCGGGATTACCTCTTTGTACGTTCCCATTGTTGATATAGATAATCGATATTAATTACCCGATCGATCGATCATAATTTCTGAGCGATCGATCGAAGTTTTGAGAGAAAGAGAAAGAGAGAGAGAAACATAAAAAAAAAAAAACAGCGAAAGAAATAAATAATACTGCGGTCGGTCCGAGAAAAGAGGAGGAAGAAGAAGAAGAAGAAGAAGAAGAAGAAGAAGAAGAAAGAAGAATTCGTATGAAAATCGGTAAAAGACCGCGCGAACGAAGAGCAAACTGTCATTTCGTGACTTCTTTTAAAACGATTGCTCGCGATTTCGCGCTGAACGCGAAGCATTCAGTCGCAGTTGCCGTCGAAAAAAGGAAAAAAAAAAAAAAAAAAAAAAAAGAAAAAAGAAGTATCGTACGTGAGAAGGTTCAGCGATATTCTCCTAGAATCTTCTCGAGTTGCTATATCGTTCTCTGTACCGAGCTAGACGCGCGAAGAGATCCTAAATGTCTTATGCGATATTGCATTCGTTTACAGACCGTTGGCTTCGTGTGTGTGCGCGTGCGCGTGTGTAACTACAGACCCCCGAAATGCGCTCAACGTTTTACGATAGACGCTTTTCGCGGACTCCACATTTTCCCGTCGTTATTTCAAATTTTCTAAATTATCTCCTAACCTTGCGAACGTAAGATCGAAATTACCTTTTCTGGTTAGTAGTTACATACCTCATCCGCATGTAAACAAGATTCTTTTCAAGAGAATAAGACCGATCAAATATTTACCATCGTCTCGAGCCACAAGAGACTGATTGAATCTTCGACAAAGATCATAAGAAAAAAAAAAAAAAAGAAAAGAAAAAAAAAAGAAAGGAAAAAGAAAGGAAGAATAAAGAAGACGAAGAGGAAGAAGAAGGAAGAACGATTCCAATTTTCGTAGACACAAATATTTCATTGATGGAATAATAAACAGGTAGCAATAGCGATCGGTAAACGCGTTATCGAGGGCAAGAAACGTACATTAGACGGGTAGACAAGGCTATTACCAATTCATGATAGGGAATAGGTATCCGCATATGAAACTAGGCGAGAGTAAGTACGAGAATAGCCATCGAAGAGAGTGAGAAGCAAACGAAACCAATCGATACTCTCTTCCTCTCTCTCTCTCTCTCTCTATCTATCTATCTATCTATCTATCTATCTATCTCTCTACCACAGACAAAAAGAAATATTCTCTGGTTACCCTTACTTCTTTTTCTCATTTTTAACAAAATCAACGTGCATTATAAATGACTACGAATGATAACCCCCCGTGAAATCAAATTGTACGATTTATAAGCTTCTATAATATTATTTCGAATGAATAGGGTTAAATCTTTCGTCGCAATTATAACCGTACCCTATCACGATAAATTTAAACTCGTAATATGGCTCTCTCATCGATTGAGCACACGCGATACGGTTGATGTGATTTTAGACGTGCATACACATACGGATACCTACAAAATGCTCACTTTGAAGCGACGAACGGACAATCTGATCGCACAGTATGAAATCACGGGATAACGAGTAATTGGGTCACAAACCAAGTGCAGGGACTATTAGCATTTATATGGACAAGAGAACGGCTTCGTTCGACACTCCTCGTTCTACTACAACTACAACCCCTTGATTCGACCTACCCCTCCCCCCTAACCCCTCTCCCCCCTATATCTAGCCAGTCTCCCGCTCTCTTTTACCCGCTTCATCGAAAGTGCGCCGATGCAAATTATTCGGATTAAAATCGTGTCACGTATCGGCCGAAGCTCTCTGTTGTAACCTTTTATGCATGCGTCAGTCATGTATGTAGGTACGTGGATCTATGACATAATGAGTTCCGCTTCGTCTAAAGACACGGTCAAAGGTTAACGACCAAGAACGACAGAAAACTTTTCTACCCGGATGAGTGTTTAGATTTCCCTGATAAAAAAAAAAATAAAAGAAAGAAAGAAAGAAAGAAAGAAAGAAAGCAAAGGGAAAAAGAGAAAACAAAGAAAGAAAGAGAGAGAGAGAGAGAGAGAGAGAAAATAAAAAAAGAATAAGAGATAGAAAGAAAGAAAGAAAAAAAATAAACAAAAGTATCCATCTGACGGAAGCAAACTTTATGATACGATGATGATGATGATGATGGTGGTGGTGGTGGTACGTACCGTTTGATCTGTCAGAAGAGAGAGAGAGAGAGAGAGAGAGAGAGAGAGAGAGAGAGAAAAGGGTAGAAACTTCTCGATAAAATCTCTTGATAAAAATTCTCGATCGCGGTTGAATGATTTTTCAAGGACGAGCAAAGGATGTTCCTACGTTCCTTCCAATTTCAATTCCAACTATGTGATAGTCTCTACATATGCTAAAAACACGTGTTAAGGATTCTCAGAAGCAGCAGTTCGGTCCCTTTCGAAACAAGATATCCTTAAGCTTGAGAAAACCGATATTTGCATCAAGAGCATCGTGAGAAGTCGATATAAGTGAAACTTGGACAGCTGTTACCCCTTTTCAACCTCTTGTTCCCAGACACATTCTTTTCTAGCAAATTCCTTCCTTCCTTCCTATTGACATTATATATATATATATATATATAAATTTATAAACGTATATATTTTGTTAATTGTATCGTATTAATATAAACGACGTTTATTTATTTATTTATTTTTTTTTTTTTTTTTGATAAAATAACAAAACGATATTAAGAACGTATAAAAGAAATAATAAAATATGTCTCATCTCTTTAAAGGATACAAATGGGAAATCTTTATCGTACGTCCTTTTCTATCTAACTTTATAGAAGACCGAAGGTAATATAGTATCTACGAGTCCTGCCCTCGTCCCCGCTCCCCCGTAGAAAACCGATTTTGGGAATAGAACATAGTCTTTTCTCGTTTCTCGGATGGTAGAGGATATAAGAGACGTAGGGAATACCTTGAGCTAGTAACATAAAATACAAATACAAGCAAGTTGAAAGGGTGCCACGTAACCGTGCGAAAAGACAGAAAGTAGAGGAAATAGTAGAAGAAGAAGAAGAAGAAGAAGAAGAAGAAGAAGGGAGAGGGAGAGTACAAGGTTCATAAATCATCGAGCAACGTTGATTCCAAGCCAACCGAACTATTTGTCCTCCAAACAAGGATAGACATCCTCCGTTAGCAACGATCTTCGCCCGACTGAAAATGTATTCATAGATACATACATACATACATACATACATACATACATACATACATACATACATACATACATATATATATATATATATATATATATATATATATATAATATATTGTGTTATTATAATTTTCATTATCGTCGAGCTACTGACTTTGATATAAACAAAAAAACATCTTCGATAAAACGATAATTAAAAATCCTTAAGCCTTTCGTCCGACAAACGATTTTTCTCTTCGAAAAAAGAGAAAGAAAGAAAGAAAGAGAAAGAGAGAGAGAGAGAGAGAGAACAAATTTAACGAGGAAATCCAAGTAACGGATTTCTAATAGATGGGATAAGAAAATTACTTGAGATAATAATGATTAGGTAGGTATGCTGATCTTATCGAAACATATCCATTCAATTTTCTTCTAATATCAACAGAGAAATGTTCGAAACGCGCGTTGCTACTCTCTCACTAAGCGTCGTTTTCTCCCGTTACGTAACATCACATTATCCTCCTTTAACGGCAGCCCTTCTTCTACCGTCTTTTCCCAATCGGCGCCTCTTCTTTTCCACTCGCCCGAAGAAAGTTCGATTCCCGATTTCTTTGAAAGGCCAATTCGATCGTTCGATCGTCGAAAAAAGAAAGTTCCTATCTCTCTCTCTCTCTCTCTCTCTCTCTCTCTCTCTTTAAACTGCATTGATAAAAATGTATAAAACGAAAAGATATTCGACAGGGATCAAAGAGAGACCTCACAGAGAACGGTAGTAATTTTTTGTTTCCCCCTTCCCCTCCCCTTCCCCTCCCCTTCCCCTCCCCTTCCCCTCCCGCCCCGCCCCAACCCCACCCTCGTCACCGCATCCCAATTCCTTCCTTTTGCCTCTTCTTTTTCCTTTTTTCCCTTTCTTACTTTTTCTTTTTCTTTTCCTCTTTTTCTCATTCTCTTTTTCGTTCCCTTCCTTCCTTCCTTCCATATTATTTTCAAAAATCAGACCGCCAATAATATTTTTACGTGAACGTTAAACTCTTATTAAATTTTCATCAAATTGAATCTGAGCACTCGTACGGGTGAACTCCTGTGCGCTGAAATCCATTTGTAATTGAAAACGTCGGCGGTAGCTACGGTACCGTTTCGATATTTAACCAAACGTAGATATGAAATGATGAAAAGGAAGGGAAAAAAATTTTAAATAAAAATGTATGCATCAAAAATGGTAACGACGAAATTAAATCCCGTGGAAAATGAGTGAACCTGAACGTAATTGTGCACGCGTATCGATAATATTAACAAGAATTTTATAAGTGTACTTCGATAGTTAGGAAAACTCGAGATTTCTATTGTTCATCCAGCGAAATGTTTAATGGAGTTGTTTGGCATCGAAAATAATAACGATGAAATTAAATCTCGCGGAAATGAATGGAACCTGGACGGAGTTAAACACACATATCGATAATATTAACAAGAATTCTACAGGTTTATTCCGATAGGTAGAATAACTCGCGATTTCTGTTATTCGTTATACGAAATGTTAAGGGGGCAGCGGGGGGGGGGGGGATAAAAACGATAAAGATGATAAAACGAAACGAAGCAAAGCAAAAACAGAAAAAAAAAAGAAAAAGAAAAAGAAATATGCTGAAATAATTATCGCTGATCGTTGAGATACTTATTTACTTTTAGAACGAAAGTTCAAACGCGCGAAACATTTTTGTCACGGTTGTCCTCGATCTTATTCGGATCTATGTATTTACATACGTATATATGTATATATATATATGTGTGTGTGTGTGTATGTAGTATAGTCGGTTATAAGCAAGTACATAAGTCACAGGTGAGAATCCCTCATGGGAAATTAAACAGGCACAAGTCGCACTGATAATTCTTGATACGGGCAATGAGTAACGTTGCTTCGCCTTCCACTTGAGCTATCGTGTTTCAGATGCACCCTTCGTGCCATGAGAATCAACGATGGATCTCGTAGACTGTCTCCACCTTGTTTCCCACGTTCCACGTGAGTTGATGGAAAGGACCGGCCGGGAAGGGGAAGGATTTCGGAGACGATCTTACGTTTCCAACGAATTTTTCAATTAAATTTTTAGAATTAAAAAAAAAAAAAAGTACTTCGCTTCGGCACTCAATATTAAACAAATCTTATATTTCTGATAGAAATTATTTATAAAAAAAGAAAAACAAGCTTCTTGAAATAACAATAACGTTTAAAATCTTAAACCCATTAGTTCCTCGTTCTTTGCTTTAATCGAGTCCGTACATCGAGCATAATTTATCGAGTCACTTTCCCATCTCCACGTTTACAAGGTCCTACGATTAAAGCGACTGTACGTCTAGTACGTCGAAATTGTTAAGCATTTAACTCGATCGATTTCGTGTTAATGGTCTCTGTACGGCGAGAAAGGTCAATCCAATTACGTTCATCGTTTCGTTGTAACAATAAAATAAGATAGAAACGGAATCAATCCAACGCGAACACGAGACAATACCAATTAATGTATCTAATTCTGTTTTTCGAATGTACAAATCGAAGTTACGATATATGAACGATGATCGATAATAAACAACGTCGATGTTCAAAGCGGTTAGCATAAAATTAATTAATTCTATTGTATTTTCAATCGGTGCACCCCATGAAATATAAAACCGACGTATTAATTGCGTATGAAATTTTATGATTTTTTATGTTTCATTCGAAATACATTATATATATATATATATGTGTGTGTGTGTGTGTGTGTGTGTGTGTGTGGGTGGGTGGGTGGGTATACATGAACAATATTGAACACTTGGAGCGATATAGCAATATCTCGATGGCAGAGGCATTTTCAATCACCAGCTTTGGCAACCGCGATTATTGAATTATGCGACCAACAATGCGTACCGTAATTTTCCCGATTATGGTCACTATACATATAGCCTTCGTAAAGCATATGTTTCACTATGCTTCTCGAGTAATCAACGTTCACGTTGTCCGAATAACGCACGTTTGTAATATTCAATTTTTCATTTAATATCAAAGAATAGATATTGTTAGGTAAAATGTATAGACTACCGTTCGTGACAAGGAGAAAGGAAAAAAGAGAAAAGGAGAAAAACGAACGAACAAATGAAACAAAAAAAATGATTAAAAAGGAATAACCAAAAAGAGAGAGAGAGAGAGAGAGGGAAAAGATCTACATCCCACATGACTTTGAT